>VOMN01105670.1:0-47190 GCA_014899125.1 Orchestia grillus | reverse complement strand
AACTCAAAGTTTCTGAAAAAGTGTTCCCCAGTGTTATTAGGGACAAACGGAGGACGTTATCTAAAAAAACCTGAGGAAAACAATCGTCATATAGCCCACAAAATAAATTATGATCAATTTAGATTATGGAATAATGTTTTTTGTGGTTTCTCAGAATTAGGAAAGGAACTAGAATAGCAAGTTCAGAGCTGGAATGAAAATTTTTTTAAGGGCTACTTCCTAAGTAAAATCTCTTTAAAATAAAAAGATTATTGTTTGAAATACATCGAAGTAAATAATCACTGAACACACCCCCAACATTTGTTCCTGTCGTCTTGATCTAAGTAGAACTCTTTAGCGATCAAATTATTGTGCAGGAAGGCTGCATTTAGCTTTGTATGCAATATGGCGGCATTTAGCTTTTTACGAAAAATGAACAGGATCTTTTTAAAGTTGATTTTAAAATCCATAGACGGTAAAATGCTGAAGCTTACCAATTACCTTTCAGTATTAAATTTCTTTCGAAGGTTCGACGTTCCTTCAGTGACACAGTTGTACACAGAGGCCGTCTTAAATTTCTTTGTACTCGCTATTATATACCTACATTATTCAAAGGAAAATATCAGCGATAAAAATGTTGGCTTTTTAAAATTCTAACACGATATTTTTTGCAATTTTCAGTGTGAAATTAATAGCACTAGCAGACCATTGTGAGCCGAGCGGACGTTCAAATTTTTTGTGTTCAAGTATTTTTACTTGCTGGCTGATCATTTTTCACACAACATATTGTCACAGTGAAAAAAATATTTTACTTTAAGACATGAACATGTTATTCAACATGTTAAAATCACGGAGTCGAAAACCTCATGGCCAAAAATTTGAATACTCTCCTTAAAGTAGGCTCTTACTGTTTTCTTTCTGCATTAACACTTTGATTGCGATTTTCGCGCCCGTGAAAATTTCATGTCTACAAATATCTCTGCTGGTAATTTTAGAATGAAGAACTTTGTTTCCACAAATTTAACTACAATATTAATTTTTCTTCTGATCTAAACTAGCATACTCGAACATTCCTCAAAACTTAAAAATTTATATTCGTATACGTTAGTACTTTGGTTACGTTAGGTTAGATGATGCCGTGTACCATACATGGCGCACGTCATCGCCAAAGATTTAATAAATAACGCTTGCTCCTTCTTGCTGGATTCTCACACCGCTATTTGTCATACTTCCAATAATCAATCTAACTAGATGTTTCAATATGGTCATGTTAGCATGGTGGTTAATTTGTACTCCCTCTTAAATGACGTGAGGGTGTTATTTGTCTACATGACTCAGCCCACACTACATAGGATGCAGTTTCGACGCTGTTTACTCTTTACTATTTGTTTACACTTCTTTGAGGGTTTGTCATGGTCTT
Organism: Orchestia grillus; assembly: GCA_014899125.1. Taxonomy (NCBI): domain Eukaryota; kingdom Metazoa; phylum Arthropoda; class Malacostraca; order Amphipoda; family Talitridae; genus Orchestia; species Orchestia grillus. The sequence goes on along the minus strand of VOMN01105670.1, from coordinate 45,791 downwards.
CTTCCTTATAACATTAAAATGTTTCAGGGTCCTTGTTGGGCAGAATTCGTGTTGTTCGCCTTTAGGAAGTAGCTGCCATGATCTTTAACAAGCTTAAATATCTGACCCTGAAAACACCTTGCAAATGGTGCTAAAATTTTGAAGTTTGGGACAGCTACGTATCCTACCTTCCCTATGGAGACAAGTATAAGTATATTTTAGTTTTTCATACCGACTAAATAATTTTTGTTCGAATAATATTTTCAAGCATGTATTCTACACACTAGGTACTGTCAGGATCAAAATGAAAGACTCATTTAGTTTGATTTTTAAATACTATCAAGAAACATCGAAACAATGAACTATACTTGAATTCCTAGCATATGAATTGAGATATATTGAGCTTGTAACTCATAAATATTTTGGCGTCACCATTTCTTCGGTGGTAAAGCTTTCCACGAGCGTTTCCACACCCTTTTACAAAATATCGTAAGCACATAAAGTAATGGGATTTGAAATTAATGTATGTTTACTTGCGTTACCCTAAAAAATTCCGTTTTGAAAATACCAACATACTCTTGTTGAAGAAGACGGTTAAATTTAAATAAATGCCATATTTAACTAGCTGGAAAGTACGATGCAAATGTATAAAAGCCAAATCTGGATTGATGAAGAATATGAAGGACTTAAGAAACCATCAAAAATATCATTTAAGTTATTTTATAAGTGAACTCATTATGAGTTTTAAACCTTTAAAATAATTTCAAAAGTGTCAAATGAGAACGAGTCTCGAAACGGTATTTAGTGCTGCTTATCTCTACAGTAGAAATGCAACCATAGCAAGAAAAATCTGAGTGCCAGCACCATTACAATTCAACGGTAACGGAGAAAAATTTTAAGGCTAATCATCAAGATTTGATATATGCATTATAACTATTATGATTAATCTACGAATATGTAGATGAAAATTGAAAAATACTCTTCCCAAACATATTTTATTAAGGATATTTGAAAATCACTTACAGCAAACGTATCTAATACTGCACGAAAATATTCGTATCCGCAATCATTTCAAATTTTTTCTTATTGAACCAATCACAACATTGCGTGATTATCTCTCGCCGTTGTTGACTGTAATGACAGCGTTACGCAGTTGGAAAAATATGAAGTGTGTAAAGGACCGTTCAATTTTTCGACAAACTTTTTTTCCTATGGAACAGATCACTTTCAAATATGGCACACTTGTGTAAATCGATGAAAGGAACACGTTTTGCTAGAGATATTTTTTTCTAAAGAAAATGAGATCCTATAAATGCGTATTTTTTGTTTAATCTTCAAAAAGTCTCACAGGTCTCACTCTGTGCCCTAGAGCGATGGAGTCAGTTTCAATACATTCGTTTCAATACAAGAAACAAAATTGCTTAGTGATTTTGGAAAAGCTAATAAAAATTTATGGAATTCCTAAACAAATTTAAACAAACTGTCAGTATCTTCATATATTTGTCAACCACTTTCCATTTCTCAAAATTAAAAATCCCAGAATGAAATTTATTTGTATTAAAATTCTTCATCGAATGCGCTATGTTTCACTATTGTACGTCAAAAAACTCAAGGATATGATATGCCTCAGAGTTAAACAAATACGTTTTACAGCAGAAGCAAATAAATGAAAAGTGGATTATTTTTATGGAGTTCCATGTGAATTCCCTACAAAAGAAGCGTTTTATATATTATACAATCAACTTAGACCGATACTCACCACGTGCTGTGACTGCTGCACGGCACATGAGTGATGATGGGGTAACCGGGGGAGTCTGAAGCGGGACCGGGGATGAGCTCTGAGGCGAGCGTAAGCTCCCTCCTAATTTGGTGCCCGTATACAGCGCTACAGTCTTACCATTTGGTTAGAAACATTATAAACTTTCTTGAAAATACAATAATGCGTTGTTTCCAGGTATATAATAAGTACCTGCGTCAAAGCTACATTTTAGTCAGCCCATAGCGCTCTCAGTTCAGCAGGTAAAGATTTCAAATTTTGACACGTTGTGAAGTACGCATTAAAGAACGTTTTGGGATGAAAAGAGGCGGTTCAAACGTTTGAACAACACTCTTCTGAACAGTCCTCTTAGAAGTAAAGAATTATCAAATGATAAACTAAAAATAATTGTGAAGGGAAGAAGGTATGGGATACCGAATGCTAGCCGTATTCGTAGATTTTAACTCACTCGTTGGCATAGCTGACGCCGTTGTGAGAAAGCCAAAAAATTGTTAAATTACAGCAAGCATTCATCGAAGTGGTCGTCCACTTTCCTTGAACACAATTGCGTATCCGCTGTCTGCGTGAAGCGCCGGTGTACAGGATTTTGTTCGGGCGTTCCAGTCGTAGACAAAAGGGCCATTTCTTTTTGTGTCGGTTGTGTAATTCCTGAAGCTCCTGAAGACTACTGTCTTAACTGAAATCTAAATCTACATGTAAATCTTGAGGATGTTTTGCTGAATCCTCACTCAGAGGATACAGAAACACGTGTCTAGGCCACACGGGCATACGCTACCATAAATGTTGGAAACCACTGCCTGGAACTGCACCGATACTGACCCGGGAAACGTCAGTATCACGAGATCAAAAAGCACATTTAACGATGCGAAGGTGAACTTGAAATTTAATTAATGAAATTCATTTTAAAATATTATGCATTGGTGGCAGCGATAAAAATATACTTCATTTCATTACTTGCATATAGTGCATTTATCTAATTTCATTCACTTGAAATCTCAGAAAGAATTAAACTTTTTTATAAATTTCACAAACTTTGTAGTAAGAGCTTTAGGCTTTAAATGGAAATAGTCACCAACTATAACCCTATCTTCAACATAGCTATTGACTTACTATTCTAACGTATAAAGCCGATCCTGGCAGGGAAGTAAAGCATGAGGTGATCGTGCGGCGGCATCCCAGCTCCCGGTCTGATGGAACAGAATTAGTGTATTGGGCGAATGAACAAATTGGATTCACCTTGGAAATAAAATCACCGAAGAGCTTTAAATGAATTGGCCTTCTGCTCGGACGCAATACACTGGACGCAGGGAAAGTATGGTTCGTCCACTTCTCATCCATCTCTCGCCACGCAACTTTCTTTCCACGACAGCTCCCCATTTCGAAGTGTTGTTGTTTAGTCTAAAACATTCTAAAGGACGTTATTGGAGAAAGTCGGAAAGTCAGTAGCGCACGTAAAAATCGGAGAAAAAGATGGGGACTTGAATAAATTAGAAAAAGTGTTTCGTAACAACATTTTGATTAAGAAATTGAACAGCTTGAAAATTTTCACGTTGATTATAAGAAATCAATAACATATAAAAAATCAAATAATAAGGAATACAAATTTCAATCAGATAAAAAATAATAAGTAATATTATAAGAATAAATAACAAAAAATCAAATGAACCAAATACTTTTGCAATCCACTGTCTCTGAACGCTATAAAATATCAGCCAGGATAGCCAAAAAATAAAGAAAATCCCTGATTAATTTAATTTCAATAAAATGTGACCTATTCTCTGATATCTGATTTTTCATTATCTCTCGTGCACATCATAACTCACGTATAAAAAATAGGCTGCACTCGATGGCGTCCTTCAAATCACACCCCTGGGCAGCAGCACCCCAACTCCCGCTCTCTCCTACAGACATGCGCCGCCGGCTTCCCGTTCACTCGTGCTCCCATTTTCACGAAGCTACCGTCCTGCGATATCTCTCCCAGCCCATGTTGCCTGATTAATTCCCGCATATTTCCCCTGCGGCAACTGGCTCCTCCTGGTTTCTGGATGATATTCCCTCTAGAATTGAATAAGTTATTTACCCGTATGCAAACTCCAAAATGGATTTCCCGCCCTCACTGTGCTCGTGAACAGCCGATTTTGTTTTTGGTTGATAATGCGTTCGTTCATACAAATTCATTCATATTTAAACACATTTTTTCGTGAATACAAATCGTGTGATTCATTTTTCTTTATTTGGCAAGGGAAATTTTTTTATCCGCATGAATCGTTTTTCCTCTTTCCGCTTTTAACCTACACAATCAAGATTAGAACCTTCTCAATGTGATGTTTTTACTTTGAAATATAACTTAAGGCTTAATGTTGCAATGTTCGACAGATAAATTGCATTTTATTGAACAGATAATAACATATTTAGGATTACCCCATTAACCTACAATAGACGAATAAAAGACTTTCAACTTATAGTTGAAATTAATTCTTACTTCCTAATCCCTCTATTTCTTTATTCTCGTACATCAGGGTGAATATCGTCTAATACCTCGTCCAATTTTAAGGATATGATCATAATAAATTCCAATTCCTCTAAAAACTTCTGCTTGGTACAAACTCTAAGTGAAATACATTAATTAAGAGGAATAATCGGATTTAACGTTTCATTTCCTTTGCCATGTTCCTATACCAGTAACCAAAGCTCTATTGTAAATCGTGAGCATACGCATACGTAATATTTTTTATGGATTACGATGCCAAGGTCATTGTCCTCCATTCATGTTTTGTCAGCAGCAATAAAGTAACTTCGACGTACATTTGGAATGAATTTGGTTGATCATAATTATTGAGTACAAAATTAATGTTGTATTACTTAACACGCAGTTCGTTTTTATGTATTTTTCAATTCTGCCAGAAAGATTCTTAATCGGCATTGTATTCTGAATGAAGGTCAATTAAAATTATCTCTGTGTTTCATCAGATGATTCAAAGCAGTGAGCAGTTGAACAAAATCTACCTTTGTAGCGTCCGTGATGATGTTTACTTTAAAAAATCATTGGTGTAATTGGACGCTTATGACAGATTTTCCTCTTATCAACCGGGGCTAACAACTTGGTTAGAGGGCACAGCTCGGGGTAAAATATTTTTACCATACAAACTTTCCATTGCTGAGCCAACCCTATTTCATTGAAACGGCATCGTCATTCTAAAAATTCCTTCACGCTAAGAAGAAAATGACCACGATCTTATACATTGTTCATGATAAATATAATCGATTTTGAAATATTTGAAATTTTTGAAACATTTATTTACCACAAGGAATTTACATCAGATACAGTTTTAAAATCAAATGAGGAATGACGAAGAACCAGAATCAGGAAATATATCTATCTAAAATTTTAAGTATACCACCTGCAGCATAACGCAGGAGCCAGGGACGCTGGCTCATGCATTTCATGGCCGTTCCTGAAAGTAGAAGAACTCGCATAAGTAATATTGAAAAAGCGGAAAAGACCACGGTCGAAACGACTATATAGCAATCCACGGCTCCACATACGTATTGAAATAGAGAATCGTTTCCTAAATGATTATGGTTCTATAAATATTGATAACGACATCAATCTTAGCAATGGTAGAAGGACCAATAAGAAAATGAATAAGAATGTGAAACACAATAAACATATTATTCTACGAATGAATTTTCCTCTAGATTTGGAGTATACTTAGTATGGTTTATTTAACAACCTATTACAGACGGCTAAATTTTGTTCACAACTTCTTTCAACCAATTCTCACTGCTTGTCACCCAATAATATCAGGCCTGAGAGCATCTTTATTTTAAATTCTATACTATATTTGTCATCACAGCGCGCTCACCATGTGGAGTTATATTGCTAAGCTTTGTAACATTGAGAAATGCTGCCCCACTCGTTATAAAAATTGTGTTTGGCAAGACAGTTAGTTCATACGAACTTAGAATATCATTATAATTTTCTCTCTGAATTTGACAACATTTTACAAACAACTCATTTTTCTTGAGATTAAGTGGATCAAGAGAAAGTTTAGTTCATTCAAGCTGACTCGAACCTCTAGCCGTAAGAATTTCTCACTGTCGGCAATACTAGTTTCTTTCCTCCTTAGGTCACCTGAGACTTGAAATTGCTCCATCATCTTCCACATAAACGATATTTATTCTTCTTCGAAGACTTTTGGGATAGATTATTTTCACAGAAAAATTCGATTGTATCATACTGCGGCATAGCATGCGCTTCGTTACAGGATTTTCTATGTGGATACTTCTATACAGGATTTATTTCCTAAACTGATATTTTTCATTTGGGCTAGAAGCGCGCATGAGCTTACGTGACAAAAAATTAGTCACCAATTGTTTTTCGAGGGACGGTCATTGAAGAGGCGGAAAGTCTGTTATGTCCAGGGTCTGCTTCAACTGTAAGAAGTTCGACCTTTAGGTGAGATATCTGTTAAACTTAGCTTACATAACTATGTTGACATGCTAGATAATCTAGTATTGCCATTTACACAAAATCTAAGTGAAGAAATGCCTATTGCTTTGCCCATTTTCAAGATGAAAATTACTAGAGTCATTGGACAAGAACTGTCCTTAATTGGCATGACAGTCATTCACGATATGTCAGAGATTTACATTGGCCAGTCAAGTCCCCAGACAGAAACCCAAAAGAAAATTTGTGATATCACCTAAAAAATTTGTGTTATCACAAGTTAGATGTCAAGAAGATCGCTCACGTACGGTGGTCACCCTACGGGATAAGTAGGTGCAAGAGTATTTAAAAAAAAATCAGGTGTGCATTAGGACACTTGTATACTAAATTCAGCGCACAATTGCCGCTATTAATCGGGTTCTGGAGGTCTTGCACCGTTATGGTAGTAGTTGACTAACTTTTTGACTCGGCAGCTTACAGGATTGCCGTTCGTGCGTGAGACTCGTTTGCAAAACTGTTCTCCTGCTAGCATCTACTTTTTTCTAATATGCTAGCATCTACTTTTTTAAAGTTTTGATAAGTGACCAAAAGTGCTAAAATGGCTCTGACTTCTGAGAGATATACTTCTGGTATTGTAGTTCTTTAAAATTTATCTGTGCAGCATACTGCGTACTTTGAAATGTTGTTCAGAATATTACTTTCAACAGTCCAGATAATTAAAACTTTTGCTCGACTTTCTAGTTTGCTATATACTGCATGTGATAAATTCGAACGAATCGACTAATATCTGTCAGTTCTTACCAAAAGTATTAAGGAGAAAGTTTTTTTGATTGGTTATAAGTTTAACTTTTTTTAGCGAGAAACCCTAACATCATTTTTTTTTATTTATAATTTTAAAATACAGTCTCTTCACCTGCGCTGCACTCTCGCCTTCAACCAGTAACGAGCGAAACGTGGAGTAGAATTTGTCTCACTCGAAAAGTTTGCATTCAACAGCTTTGAAAAATTCATCGTGAGACAACAATTGTCAGTATCACTGCTGACTGGAAGAAAACAACAACAGCAGTTTCAACTAAAACAGGTATAATGATGGACGAAATGGCTAAATAGTTTCTTTAAAGTTTCTTGTAGTTTTTAGCAGGTTTTTCGGGGTAAAGAATAACTTACATGGAGCGAATAATTTTTCAGATTTTTGTTTTTATCATTTGCTTCTTCCTGTTCGAGATCACCCGCTGTTAAACCGCTGGAAGTCAACGTATCGCGGACACTGAAATCTTGGCACTGGGACAAAGCCGAGTCGTCCGGTGATAGCCTCGGCCTACTAAACTGCCCCATTAGCGTCCACCCTCTCCTACCGCTCGGTGTTCTCTTCGGCGTGTAAATCTTTTTGTTCTACGGACTTACTAATCTAGAGATCCCCAAATACTTTTTTATTTCTCCGGCTTTCGGTGGATAAATCACTCAAATTCTTCGTTTCTTAACATATTTAGCAGACATTCCATTATTACAGCATTATTATTATTTTTCACTCTTACTTATCCCAGACCACTGCCAGCATTGTTTTGCGACAGTATTGTCCTATTCGTTGCTGGTAAATCTTTTGGACGCGTTTTTGGAATGCTGTCATATCATTCATGAATTATTTCATCAAATAAAAGGATTGGGAGCGTTTTTATACTCGTTATTTAGCAAGGAGGCCCGAGCGGTTATTTTCAAGACTGGGTATTAGGTGGGGAATCCTAATATTGATTATTAAATAATTAAATGGTGTAACAACATTCTTTCAAGAACATTATTAATAAACTAATAATCAGATCTCTATGATGAGGAATTCTGTTGAGATGAAGTTTTTCAATGCCTTACACTGATTTTACGCGCATAAGGATATGAGTCAACGGGAAGTTTCTGTATTGTGCTTCAACACAAAAACTGCCAAAACATTACAACATTCAAGACGCATTAGTCTAAACCAGAAAGTCGTAATAAAGTGACATAAGTAACGCAGCTGCGAGGTCTAAACTCGAAATCTATTTAGTCACACGATTCTAGGATTTAGATCGCAATAGCTAAATTTCTGAAAGGTGAGAAATGCTAACGAGTTGTAATCTTGTTTTAGTATCATAACATTAATAACATATTACAGTAGGTTCCTACCTACTCTCTGGCACGTCTATCTAAGAAAATTCAAAAGACTACATGTTACCAGGATACTCAACTTTAGAGGATGCGTAGATTTCGATGAATGCACAGCGCAGATAAATATGTCCAATCACTCTTCCACGGAACTCCAGCGGTGGTCTGGCGGCGTGTGTGTGGCTGGGACCTCAGGTGGCCTAGCGCTGGCGTGACGCCTCACGGGAACGCTGGTGGGTGCTGCGCAGAACATAACTGCTGATGTTTCTCTTGGCGTTCTCAAGAGAATTTTAAATATAAATGAGGTGGTCTTCTTGTATCTCACGCCTAATTAGGTGAAGATGGCGACTACTCGAAGATGTACATTTTTGAAGTAATAGGCGGTCTTCTTTCAATGTTTGTTTCGTCCGATGTTTTGTTTGGTTCGATGACCAAACAAATCGACATATTCAAAATTGTTTTCTTCGGCTTGTTTTAATTATTAAATTTACTTCAATATGACGCTCAAATATGCAATTTTGTTCCAAGCAGTGTGTAAGGGCTTAGAAGGGCATGATATTGGAGTGCATTTTCGTCATTTGTTCCATTTTTCATTGATATGGTACGCTCATTTATCGTACACTATTTCAATTCCTGATTTTTTAAAGCAATTCATCAATGTGTTTGAATAGCCAATTAACTAAAAATTTCAAAGTAAAAATAATTCCTGTCCAACTAATCATTTTTAATCGCATACGTATTTCATCTTTACCGTACTTAATTCCAACATATCTACTCAATACATCGCCTCTGTGGCGTCAGAGCTCAGGGTTTTTACTTTTATAACTTTTATTTTTGTTATATACTTTCCATTGTACTCAATTGCAATACGTACATTGCGCAGCAGAGCTAGTTCTGAAATTTTAGACTACTCGTCAATCTCAAGTTTGATCTCAATTAATGGAGTAAATGTGGGTTGGGGTTATTAACTGTGTTAATCGTATTAATTTAGTGACTTTAAATTATTATTAGTGAGGAAACATACAAAAAGTGAGCAAACATTATCATTAAAAACGGAAAATATTTGCGTGTTTTTGTGATATGATGGAACTGCAACTACTCAGACTTTCATTTAGTCCACTACGCTCATTGATTAGTACACAAAGTCTGGCGAGTTTTTTTGCAGTCGCTTTAGTATATGAATTTGAATAATATTTCAAAACGGATTGAACGATGCACGATTCGTATATAAATTTCAAATTTAATCCCTCATATTTTTATTGTGCGATGGTGCCTAAGTTGAATTTAGGATTTCCAGCAAACACAGAAGCTATCAGCTTCTAGTAGTAGAGATATGTTTTTTGCTGCTCCATGCTCTCCTATAACCCGATGTAGATTCATTACCTCAAATCTTTTTTCAGATAAACTCAAATGAAAGCAATGATTCTAAGATACAGTAAGAATATAAGCGTATAGTTGGTGTGATCAGGAAGACAACTGCGTTTATCCTACCAAGAAATTTTTAAAATAAAAACCACAGTAAATTCATCCAACCCCCACTTGTTAACTTTGCAATGCTATAGATGCTTCCTCGCAGTAGCACCATGGACGCACCACATGATACAGCTGTTACCGTAAAATGACAAATGTCATTATCCTCTACAGCTCGGGTAGCCTGAAGGCCTCGCCGTGCAATCGATTGCAGTTGGAAATCCCGTTACAGACTGCTGCTGCGATACTGCTGTCAATTTAACAGGACCAGTCGTTTTACAGACAGGGGATCGGTAGCGCATACGAGGGATTATTTTGTGAAATTTATACGTTTTTCTAATGTACAGCTAGTTAGCGCTCTTACTTCCCTTAACTTCTATGTAAGTCCTTAATAACGTTAAGCGCGTCTGCAGTACGTAATTTTAAGTTGTGGAATTCAGAATTTTAAAATATTTCAATTTAATCACCCACTAATAATGTCAACAAACCTTATGTTTTTTTCTACTTAGCAAGCAGCCACACAGCAACTAAAGTTGACTTCCTCTCTCAATCTTTTAAACAAACGTTGGTGACACGGTCTTAGTGCCTTAAACAATCAAACGGTATCACGCTTCCAACGCTTCGGACTGTATTCAGAACCTCTCGTGAGACGATCGTCATGCAAATAGCAAAGAGCACTCGAGAGCAGCATAATATGGTCCACTGAGGAGGATGAAACAGACGTAGGATATGGAAAGCTATCTCCATGCTTCACGGTTATAACTTTGTGCGCACTGCAAAATGGAGACGCGCACTAAAAAATTTCAAGTCGCACCCAGCGACAAACGGAGGAAGAAAACTGTGGAATAAACGATCGAACAATAATTTATGAAGAACTGTTAGAAAGTACTTAGCAAGAGTCATATTGACCCAGGAAACAGAACTTGAATGCTATAGAGAAATAAATTGGAAAACAACCATGTGTAAAAGGTTTCTCTCGCAAGAAGTCTGCACAACGTAGCTCTCAATAAGTTTACTGAAAAAATTGTTAAACAGAGAAAATAGCTCTGAAAAAATTTAATTGCACTGAGCTATAACTAAATAATTTTGGAATATATAGCTATTTTATTTATGTGGAAGACAAACAACTTAAAAGCACAGGAAAATTCATCACAAGCGTTGAAGGATGGTGGAGACAGCATCCCACGAATTCGGCATTGATGTTAAAATGAAGGTAAATTCACTCGTAATTAGGGTTGACATCCATTAGCTCGAATAAGTGACCTAGGGATTTGAAAAGAAACGGTAATATCTATGGAATTCATTGACATTGTGAAAACTCATCTCGTAATTCTGCCAAGGTCATCTCGCTACTAATAAAGGGTGTTTCAACCAAACGACTGCCCAAAACAGACCTGCTGTCAAATGGCAGTGCAATACCTAAAAATTATCGTTGCGTTCGAAAGTCGGAGGCCGTCTTCCGATTTGACGCAAGCGACATGTTTATGAATCGCTCTGAAGCTTCAGTTTAGGGAATAACAATTTGCAAATCTAAGTAGGTGCATACTACACATTTGGGCAAAATTTGAAGAAACTAACATTTTACACAGTGCGCACAAGCTCGTTCTATCATAGAATAATGTTTATGTTCTTAAACGGTATACCACTTAGTAAAAATATCCATTATTGCGTTAATTTCACACACCAATTTAATTTTATAAACGCAAATTAATTAACGGGAAGAAAACTTCCGTCTGTGAGAGCCCGTTCCAACTACCGCAGCTCCACCTAGCCAGTGCCCCGTCTTTGCTGCTAGCACACAGGCTGGGATTCTCTAGGGAACGAATGATAAAGTGACTTTATTCTATCTAATGGCCTATCTATTTATTTATGTAGGGATTGTTCCCGCTAATGAGGCCATCTATCACTGGCATTTGGCCTATAACCGCCGCCTTCGTAATTTCGGCATTAAGGGCGTAGTGTGAGAGGTGCTCATTCTACGCTTCGCTCAGCCCTTTACCTTTCCAGTGATTGTCAGGGCTGAAGAAGAGGACCTTACTTCGATTAATTAGTATTTTTCATTTACATGTATAGAACTATGGTAAATGAATCCTCAGTGCCAATTACCTAACGTATCTGATAACTAACAGTTTTATTTGTTTACATGCTTAACTTATTTTAGGTATCTTCCTAGCAGTTTTTCTTCCATATTAATCATGTTGCAGTATTTTCCAGAATTCCCACATGATCATGAATGGCTGTCACCATAACTTTCGTTAATCTTGACCACTTCTGAGAGATTCTGTTCTCCGCGCCACAACCTGACGTCATGACACCATTGACGAAATCGATGTGTCCGTCAAACTTAACGGGGTCATTTTCCATTTAAACGCTATTGTTAATTCAGTGTTGCGTTTCTTCGATGCTGTAGCCCCGAAGATTATACCAACAATAAATATTTAACAAAAGCAAACTTCATCACATTTTCAACGATAACATTCATCACATTAAAAATTTTACTTACTCTGTAAGGTCTGCTTAATATCAAAAAATAAGCTCTCTGTTAAGGGTCAGTACGTTTTGCGGAAGATATGAGTCGCTCAACTAGGAGTACAGATTTTTAAAGCTCCATGGATATACCGCTATACTTTCCAGTTGCAGAGGGACTCGATATGCACTCTGATGGCATGGCCACACCGTTGAGGAATCTGTTCTCCAAACTTGACATCCTCGAACTTTGGTATTCGGTCTTATCTTTAGTCGTATTCTTACGCAAAAGAACCTAATTTAATATTTCTTGTCGTGAAAGCTGATAAGTAATTTTTTTGCTCAATTTACTTCCTCAGAGATATCGTTAGTGTTTTTTGCGCCTTCTTGCTCACTTCGTGTTCAGTATCATCTGAGATTGGACGTGTCAGACGATATCTTTGACCACATCTCCTGCAGATTTGAATCGTTGTTTAGACTGTGACTGGTGAGATCAAATGCGACAATTATCCTGCATATCCCTTTCTGAAAATATTGGCTGCTATCAAACGACAAAGCTTTGGAATAAAATATAAATATTATCAATCACGAAACTTCCGCTGACGCACAAATTTGTCACTCTCTTTTTTCCTGAGTGAAAGCTGGATACCACAGAAAAAAACTTAATGCTTAGAGAAACTCTGAGAAATGCAAGGATGACGTTCATCTGTCGTTGATGAACGAATAGTTTTTAATTTTTAATAAAAATAATTATTTCTTCGAGAATTTCTACTAAAAAATCGAGCAGCCAAAGGTTCCATTTTTCGAGAGGGTCATTTTAAAAAATCGTCCGCATAAACCTACCGGTTCCAGTTGTGGAAAAAGCGCTGCCTTCAACAGCAGCAGAGACAGTGCGTAGGAAGAACAAAGTCATTTTTCCAACTACGTATACATCACCACTCACGGGTTCAAAATTCGGCGCAGTCGAGCTGGAAACACCATGCGCTCGGCTAGTGATAGGAATCGTTTTCTTTTTCCACTGGAAACATTTCCCCGCCAACGACCCAAGTGTTTATTGATGAGCTGTTTCTGCACGTCTTTCCCCTTGCCATCTATTTCCTGCACCCACACTTCCTCTAGGTCGTTATGTTCCCTCTAACACAACAAATATTCAACTTTGAGATTTTCATCCTTTGACGTTCAATACAGTTTATTATCCATTTCTTACGTTTTTGAATTAGTAAAATTTTCGCTTCCTTATGTAGAGTATTAGGTGTACCAAATCCGTGAATTGGCGCTTTGCTGTTTGGTTCATTTCCTACCAGCTCACTATTTCCTCATGCCTCCTCAAATACTTACCTATTGAGAAATTCGCAAAATATTTTTTGAGCAATATACATACATATATTCAAGGTTTCAGTTTCACTTCTCACACCTTTAGTAGTTTTCCTACATTTTTATACCTATAATGAAAATGGCATGTTCCCATACCTCCTCAATTATTTTCCTTCATTCGTTTCCTTTTACCTCCTTTAACTCTACAGCGAATTCGAAGAATTAACTTTGCCAAAATTTTTCGATGTCATGTTATCGTTGTCGTAGTTTACATTCCAGTTCGGACGCATTGGAACTTGCTTTTCAACCAGTAGAAATTAAGTAGTCACTCTCAAACCAAAACCTAGTTCCCCATGTAATAAGATGCTCGAAGAAATTCTGTATTACGATTTAAAAGAACATGGCCACACCGGAGATGTGCAGGAATGATGTGGTGTGCAGGAGGTGTGCAGGAATGCCTCGTCGTATTCCTGGGAGAGAGATAAAGAGCAACAAACAATTACTGAAGAGCTAAGTCTGGGGCAGAATTAATTTATCACGACTCGGCTGCGGTCACAACCTCTCACTCGAAGAATGCAAACACAGCTGCGACCTCCCTTAGCGTGTTTGCTGAATGGGATTGCTCTTCGGTACACTAAAGGCGTCTGTTGATCCACGTCTGTCAACGTCAGCTCGCCTCACGGAAATGCCACTAATCAGGGGGTATCTGTTGCTACTGTCATCAGAGTCAACCATACTTGTTACTACGTAGAGTCTGCAGAGCATTTAGGTGTTGAGCTATATTCATTTCTCTGCCCTGTCTCTGTTTCTCATGAGATATAGTCACCTGTAATTAAGTATGAAAGACGCACGTACTTCTGAGCTTGTCGCTGTATCAATTAACACTGATAATTATGCAATTGAGATATTTTTTAAGTAATATCCGCTCTGAATTTCTGCTTTACCTTTCAAAAGAAGTAATTTTGTTGAAACTTTACTCTTTATTCATGGAACTTAAGTCTCAAGTGCTCGATGGACGAATGCCGGGATACCGCTGCTCATCATAATGGCCTCATGAAAGAATGAGAATTAGTTGAAATATTTGAGAATAATTGTTTTAACTTTTTTAAACGGATGCAAGAGGGATTACTTTCTATAATTTTAAGACAATATTTCAGGAACTACTCTCGCTGATTTCTCGTTCTTCTTAAAGCCTGATTAGCTTCAAAATTCATTCAATATTCTTCTCTGATATTTCTCACCAATTGCTATTAGTCCTATGAAAATCAATGGCTATAAAGCGTAGTGAAGAACTTCATGTAATATAAACAAAATTAATATGAGTAGAACTATAAGCCCCCACAAATTCGAGCGATGGATTGTCGGTTTGAGGAATGATATTCTTCAGAGAAATATGAAAATATTTAATAGAAGGACAATAACTTCAAGTATAAAAGTAATCTCGTGAAGGCTATGGACACTAGAAGCAGAACAATGGTTCTACAGAAAGTCCTCAGGGGCACACACCATAAAATAACTACCTAGACCGAAACTCTTTTCAGAGTGTCGAGTGATATGCCCTTAAAGGTTGAGCCTTTGGATCTCAAGAATTTATTCCTCTTATCATGGAATTCCGAGTAGATACAAGAATCACTCTACAAATTCAACAACAGAAACCCAGATTCACTCCCTGTTTCATTTTATCTCCAAGTAAGTGCTAAGTTGAAAACGATCCTGTTAATTTTTGCTGTACGTACCATAATCGATGAGATTTCCTTTATAATTTAACGAGAATTTGTACTGTTCCTAGTGTAACCTCAATGAAATACATGATTTCATTAGTTAATCTTTTTTCTGCAAGCAAATTGTTCGGGATTGTTGTTCATCAATCAAGTGTCGTGTAAAAATCCTTTAAATATTTTTCTCCACAAACTTTTTCAATTTCTCACAAACAAAGACCTAAAATCATTTTATATGAATAAAAAAATTGCAAATTGATCACTTGACTCAACTTCTTTGTTATTAATTTTTGTTCATGGGTCTTATTATTGCCAGTGTATTTTACTGCATACATTGCATTGCACTGCATTGAGCACCGTTTTAAATTTTCAATGTGAGGACACGAATAAAATTTCCCTTGAAACACTCATTCACACAAAAAACGGATTTACTTTAACTTTAGGTACGGTGTGACCGATAACTTCTATCACTCGTATACAGAGTAGTCTAAAAAATAAACTCGTTGTTTAAATATAAATACCCGTAAGTGCAAATTGCTAGCTAGCGCCCCCTCCCCACACCTAGAATAACGGCAGCACAGAGGTTCCGTATGAGAGTAGTGCTTGGAAGTTTTTCGTATCAGAAGTTATAAACAGCGAGTAGATTTGCGTAGAACCCTTTGTAATTTTATAAATTATTTACTTATTAATACAGAAGATACCTTGATGAAAAGTTTTAATCTAGATTTAGTTTCCTCACAGAAAGCTTTTAAAAATTGTGATGCAGACATGACACACTCACGAACACTGCTGAGAGCGCTGTGCAGCTCGGCCGGACGGGAATGACACTTTCCAATTTGATGGGTGCACGTCGAATTAAGTGCTAACTTACTTTTCTAACTTCTCATTTAGCTATCAAAAACCCTGTAGATAGGATTAATACTTCATTTTCAAGTGATATCAAAGCAATAGTTTCTTTCTATTCAGAATACCAGTGTACTTCTTGGTTTAAAAAAAGACCTGATTTTATCTAAGTTATGAATTTTACTTGGCGCTACAAATAAAAAGATTAGCAGGCTAATTTTTTACGTGTCGACATCTGTTCGAGGTATTTAAATGAAAAAAATTGAATTCATTGGATTATTTTCATCTCACAGCGAATCATTTTTTCGCCTTCGTTCTTCCTGCAATAACTGTGCGTTCGGCTTGCTTATGCAAAGTAATTGTCGAATGATACTTTGATTTACACACGTATATAAATATATAAAATTTATCGAAAAAATTTCGAGGTTCAAAACCGTTCATGCTAGCTTAAAAATAATATCCTTTATTAATGAGTATCTAAGTGAAACATGATTAACTATTTTCAGTGATCAGTGTATACCTGTCCTAATTTAATGTTCACTTTAGTTATGCAAAGGAATAGACAAATAAGAGTAACGTTTATATTCTGTATAAGGTCGATCGAATTACATAGTTCTGTACTAAGTTACTGAATGCGGTGAAATTGTGAACATGGGAAGGAATATGGATTTCTGGGGAAGGAACTTTGTTGAGGAAAATTAGAAAAGGAACTTCAGAAGCAATTTAAGAACTTTGTAAGTGACGTTGACCACACTCTCACGAGTAGAGGGCTCTCGGTCGTAGAATAAACACATAAATTCTAAAAATGTCAGAGTTAAGTGGAGCCTGTGGTTCACGAAGGGACAGAACATTTCATCCTTAACCTGTGTTTGTGCTCTCCGTGTATTTTTGCAAATTCGAATTTCCCATTATATTATCACAATAGTGAATGTGTTAAACTTTATTTGTGCTTTTTTTTGTCCCCTTCTTCTGTAGGCCCCTCAAACCTTGACGAATACAATTAATAGTAGTAGTCTCGTCACATGAGTACGACAAGGTATATAATACAATGACAGAACAACGAAGACTTTTAATGCAGGCTATCAGAAAGTACGGTTTCTTCCATTCTTCAACATCCTAGTGAGACGACCGGCGCCTGCCGTCAGCGTGTAGTCTCAGATGGTGTAATTGTAATTGGACATTACTTCTAAGCTTGAGTATTGCTTGCCATCACTACAAACCTACTCTTGACAATAGACTATCAATTTTCTATGGGATTAAAATCTAGACTGTTTGGAAAGCACACCCTTGAATTGTGCTTTTTGAATCCATGCTCTAACAGCCATTTGGTTATGTTGTTTGATTTGTGCACTTTCGTTGTTGATCAGTGTATATATATATATATATAATTTAAGGATCATCTACATGCAATAATGGAACATGATACCACAAACGGAGTGTCAAAAGTTAGTTCCCGGTTAAAATAATTCTCTCTATGCTGTTATTAGAGATGTAGGCCACTCCATTAAATAATAAAAACTTCTTTTTAGTTTTGGCCTCAAACATTTGTCCTGGAATTTTTTTACCCATTTTATTTTTTTGAAGGCAAAAATTCATTTTCTGGTTCTGTTTAAAAATTCTGGCAAATATACTACCAGGCCAAAACGTTTCTCACGCCCTGAAAAGATGTATTAAATTTTAGTTTATAATCCATAGGAACCAAAAAATCGCGAGCACATACTGATGGCCGAGGCACTTCAATTCTGTTACTCTAAGTCAAGGGGTGTGGAGAGACCAGCGTCCTCTAGGTTTAATATTTCGTAGGCGATTGAGCAATGAAACCACGTAGGCTGCTCCAAAACCGAATTATCTCACTGTGAAGAAACAATGAGAACTTAAACGCAGGTCGGAACAAAGCGGCTCCTCCACAATCGCGAAGTATACATACACCACTTATTAAGCGTAGATCTCTTATCACTTAAGGCATAAAATCTTTTCAAGTAAAATATGACATGCCATTGAGCAATACAATCAAAGCGCGTTCCTGTACTCTGCTGATAAAAATCCGCTTTAAACACCGTTGGATGAGATCCTCCGGAGAGAACATTAAGAACGTTGTTACTTCACTTATACTGGCTACTTTCTTTTGCTTCTCTGAGAATGAGCCTGTCTTGAATATTTATTCGTGCAGGATTCTCTTCTCTCAAAGCTGTTCTTATCGTTCGATACAGAATATTGGTTTCAGACGCCATTTCCTACTCGCTTCTGACATTCTATGGGGATTTCGTCGCTGCTTCTCTCCCGCATTTTCTATGCTTTCAAAAACTCACAGGGAACTGTGAAGTCTTTTACACCTTAAGAAAACCGAGTCAAATTGCTTACAATCACTTTACGATGTTGTAAATTTGAAATTGATATACATAGGCATCGAATCCTACAAATTTTGCCTAGTTTTTTTTCACTTTTTTGACATGCTCAAAAAAATCTGACAATAAATTTTCGTACATATACAAAGAAATTTTGACAAATATGACTTGGTGCACGTTTATAAGTAAACCTAAGTCGCGTGCTTCGATTTTTTCTGCCTCCAGAGGCTGAGTGTGTCCAGCGTACGACGGTAAGTTGGCGAGGGAGAGCACTCCGTTTGATTTTCGTATTCGACCAAATGACAGAAGATCTTGAATAATGCCACTACATTCATTTCTATGCACAACTCGACGTTTCTCAGGTAGAAATAATTTGCAACGTTCAACAGGCCGGATAGATATGGCTCTGTACTTCATATTCATTTAATTCTTTTACAATATATCCACCTGAATTTTTGTGTCAGTCTATATGTGTGTAATTACTTCTTATTTTACTTAAGTATGGAGTAGAAATACTAAATAGCAAATTGATGTAGAAATACTTCGCATTTCTTTACATAGTTTATGTATGAAACCCAAATTTTCGGTGGCGTATATGTAGAATAATGACAAGTACCGTGCTAGGCCGTGGTGTGTTCGCGTTATAGACCTGGTTACTGAAGCGCTAGTAACCCTAATTCTACTACTACTACTACTAGGCGGTGATGTGAAACCATGGTCACGACGATGGTGAACGAAGTATCGTGCGTCAACGCAAGCCTCACAGTGAAATGCTATACATCACGCAGTAAAAGTTGAATAACTTTAATAGGGTACGAATAAAGGGACGAGGGCTCATCATGTATGCACGGACACACACGTTGGAGACAGTCGCCAGGCGTCCAATTTTCAAGGCATGTCTGGGAGATCCCAACGCCGCACTACCAGGCAGCCGGGGGTAAACTATGAGCTGGTAGAACTTTTCAGCTTATGCCTTCACAAAAAAAATCCAACTGAAAAGTTCATGGCAAAAGAAAAATCATTGAAGCATTTATAAACCTCTTGTGTCGGAACGAATAATAATCGAACTCATTGAGCACATTTTACAAGCCACATTACAGGGCTGTGTGAGTCGGTGCTCTGTCACGAATTAGGTGTCAGCGTCGCACGGCTCATACAGAGGGACTCGAGCTGAACTTCATGGCTTTCAGCCTCATAAGAATAAGACCAATAACTAGGCTACGAGGTTTCGCGATTCCAATACAAGGTCACCGCAACGAAGGTACAAGGCTTCACAACCCCGATGCTGGACTGAAAACTACAGACTACAAAGTTTCATGGCCGCTATAGGCCAGCATAGGCTCGGTTCCGCAGCTTATGCCAGTGTGCAGCCTCATTCATTGGTTTTCATTTAGGCATTCTCTCAACTATGTATCACTGACGTACGTGCCAACATCCGATACAACTGTCACCTACACCTGCACGATGTGAATCGTTTCTACTTGACACAGGATTCATACGTCCCAGAATTGAACTCTTTTCCTAATTGTGCTCTTTTGTTTTATATTTTCGCCTTCGTGATTCCGGAGCGACGAAAAAACGTTGACCGCATCGAGTTAGTACAAATAAAAAGCTTTGCTGGAGGCCATAAAATTACCACAACTTATTGGCTCCAAAGTACATAGCTACTAAGTACTCGTATGGATTAAAATCGACTTCATGTGCTTGGTCATTCAGCAACATCTAAAGTTTACTTGATATACACGAGTAGTTGAGCGTCGAAAATTGTACGCTGATTCTATGGTGATGAGTTTGTATTAAACAATTATTAGAATTTGAATTTTTCGCTAGGATGATACAAGTTTGCGCGTCCAGTCATTTTTGACGGGACTCACTATATTTATTTTTGAATTGAATGGTATTTTCTTAGTGAAGCATGTAATGGGTTACAATTAATGTTCTTCATGGTTTCCTTTAAAATCAACTATTCTATCATGAAAAAAAGTGAAACAACGAGCTGTCAATGCGTATTTTATCGATGAGACCATCAACTTCTTCAGATTACATTCATTTAATGCGATAGAATATTCAGTATCCTACCAGTGACGCTGCCGCATGTCAGCACGGCTGACAGTAGCATTCTGTAATAAAATACAGATTAGGAGGACGGAGAGACCAACCAAATAAGCAACCAGACTGTCCTGTGACGCCGTGTGGTGTCACAGCCTTTTTTTTTGCTGTTAACTTCCTCATTTGTATCTCCTCTTCAGCTAGCGTCACTTGTCCCCTTTGCATTCGTTCACTTGCCAATGCCTTCTTTTTTCCATGGGTATTTCAATTTTTCTGAGTTCAATGCACTTCTATAACCTTCAGTAATAGAATTTACGAAAAAATTCAGAAAATCTCCATGTTACGGACAACTCTCACAGCAGTAGCATGAATGCGGTACAAACAATGATAATTAGAAAAAAATTCTGATAATTTTAAAGATAAAATTGCCTAATGCATTGTTTTTAATAAAGTTGAACTTATTCCAAGTTATTTCTCCGATACGAACAAAAAAGATACAAATAAATAAATCTACGAATATACATTTATCTCTATTATAGGTTATAGATTATGGTACTCTGAGTGAGAAACAGTATACTTTCAGTTTTCTCACAAACTTGAGTACATTGTTTTACCTATGAAGTAATGACATGGTGAGACTTTGTTTCAAAATATTTCTCATTCACCATGTATCACTGACCATTCATCATTATGTCCGCCTTGTATGTCTTTTACATTATTGATTCGTGGCGCCTCCTCCTATTGCTCAACAAGTACTCCATGAACGGAGTAATTTAGGGCGCTCTCAAGGGTAGAAAAGCTCATTTTTTGGTGATATTAGAGCATTTACACTCGATTCCTTCAAGCATTCGTCTCTTGCATGCAGCCATACAAACGAGATCTTTGTCACGTTTTTTAGGGATTGTAGATACGCTAAATACTGAACAAGATAACGGCCAAAATATGCAATGCAGTGTCAATTTCGTCCAAAAATGAGATAGATAAGTACCTGTGCAAGTAAAATGAGCGCGGAAGAAACTGCGAGTTAGTCTCGGCTTTAGGCTTTTAGGAAGCTAAAAGCAGGAATTCTCTTTTCTTGGCTGTAAAGTAACAACGGCAAGTAAAAAGTAAAAAGCTTCTGCCTCCTGGAATGCTGCGTAACCGGTTTAGAACCCGTCGCTTCCTTCACTGAAGGTTGCTGAATGGGAACCGTGGTGTCATGTCCGGCCGTGCACAAATAGAGGAAAAAAGCTCTTGGAACCTTTGAACGTTTATAACTGTGACGTAATATTCTAGCTGCATTATAGACCTTAGATAATATGATTAATTCTCGATTGTATTTCTTGATGTGTGTCGTGTAGAGCAGATATTTTCAACCATACATTGCCTATTGTTATCGTAACAGATACCTTGAAATTTTCTTTGGTTATTGATTAAATGACTGCACTTCAAACACTCATCACAGGCACTTCAGGCTAAGCTGCTTCGAACGCAAACCACTGCAATGGATGTCATGGAGAACCTGACAAGAATATTTTGTATAGTGATTGACTTACGTCACAGAGTATGTCCAGGTTCTCATGTGTCGTAAATTGCAATTGGAGTCAAGCCTTAAGACTTACCGACACCTTCATGTTCCTCTTGTGGCAAAGTATTCAATTTATCACTCCGGCACACTTTGATTTCGACTGCGTTGCACTAACACCCTGACGGAGCTCATCGATATTTTTCTGGCTTATTGTTTCATGAATGTTGTGAGAAACATACTACACTGAGCATAAAAGATCTAATTTAAGAAATGTCGTATCACAACTCCACCTCGTAAATTTTATAGATAATAATCCTACCTTTCTAATGGTGAAATACTACAAAGGTGTTGAAAAATACTTCAACTTCACATGACGTGTTCTTTGACACGAAAGTACTTCGACCTTTCGACTCTGAGATGAAATCTAACGATGTCTCTGCGATATATGAATTTTGTTTGTTACTTAGTTCAAATCCGGATCAGTGGGAGGATGATGTGGCTGAGAGAGTTGCGCTATGTAAAAGCGGCAGCAAGATTCACGTCCCTACCAGCTTATGCCTTTTTCTGCGAAGGATTTGATATTTTGGGTGGTTGGTACAATATGCATACATATTCATGTTCCTTCTTGTTTTCTGACATCTGCCAAATGGGTAACTCATGTAGTTGAGTTCAGTCAAAATTAATAACATATATCAGATTTCAGACATTAATGTTGCTGAAGAGATTGAAATTTCTTTTAAATGAGAGAGAGAATTCTCATTAAGCCGTGTGTTTGAACACACGCATTCAATATATACCTCCCCTCCACACGCTTTCTGTACAGGTCAGACCACAAAAAACTTGCAGTAAATTGGAACCTTAATAACTTTGGAACGAAGTTTTAGTTGTGTTAATTACTTGATGCGCTTAAAAGCTCTCTATAATTTATTCCGTGGCTTAAAATGGATGCCATTCACGTCGCTCGTTGCTGTGGTGCTGGATAGTTGTGCGGAGGCGAGGTGCCAGAACATTTCTGATGACGTATAAATGCTAGAGAATTTGGGAAGTTATTGAAACATATCTGAAAAAGTGTTTGTTCACTTATTGATGTAAATAGTATAGATGTACAATCAATATTTTCTTCAGTGCCGTAAATAACAGAACTTTGCAATTTTGTTTGACAGAGCGGCCCCTCACTGGGACACATTTTTTCGGCCTTGTACACCACTTACAATCATCACACCGTCTGGAAACGAAAACGTTCCCAAATTGTAAGTTGATTTGACGATAGAATACACTTTCTGCATGCAACGAATTAAACGGAAGTAATGTATTTATCATTCCCGACCTTATTCCTTTTCAAATTGCATTGCGTTTATTTTTGGACCACTCCGTAGGATGAGCGACGGGTGCCCAGCTCGCGTTTAAAGGCTGTGGAACACATCGGGAACGACGGAGCCCAATGAGGGAGACTGCGGTGTAGGTAAGAGGATCGCCATTCGAGACTCGTCTAGCTGCCGAAGTTATACTCAAATTTGTCGCATTCAGTGGCATCATCAATACGGTGTTTAGCGACTCGATTAAGTTTAAACAATCTCATCTTCTGTAGGCATTTTTTCACGCTCAGTGGAGGCCCTCGGGCCATGCGGCGATGGTTCGCGCGCCGCTCATCGGTTGAAAACGTCTGGGTAGGCTGCAGTCATTGGCTCGTGCCCGAGCGCGGCCTGAGTGGCAGCCTTGCGCCCTCGGTGTCGGCAGTCAGGCGACAGCCTTCGTGCAGGGAGTGTGTGAAGTGCGCTACTTTAAACAGTGAACCCTTGGTCCCCTTTTCCTGTTCCTTGCTTCAAATTTCACTGTTATGGCCAAGTCTTTCGAATATATAGTGGAAAGAATGGTCTCTATTTCAGTTTTCTCCAATGTTAAATAGGATAAGTGATTAGCTTTGATTTAATTTACAAAAATTTGAAGATTAGGTTTGGAATACATTTTCCCTGGCAAAAGAGAGGCTTCAATTTAAAACTGATTGCTTCCCTTGAAGAGCAGCCCAAATTGAGTCAAGTGTCCGTCCGTTCTTCACAAAATGGTCGGAATGGCCAATTTGTCGTGAATGGGACGAAATAGGAGGACTCCCTGGTCTTGGAAATGCAAGCGATGTAAGGAAGCGCTGCGACGTTCGAATGCGGGTCCCATATTGTGTGCTCACAGGCCGTTTGTTAACGAAAGCTTCTATACTTGAAAAAATCTTTGTTTCGTGCTGTACTGACGCTTGTAGGCCTGGAGCCCAGTCCCAGGTAATATGAATATTTGACAGATATTATTAAGTTTGTGACCGTGGCTCGGTGTACGAGGTCCGAAAAATCATCCCGTCTGACTCCTGACGCTCGCGCCTTTTGCTCTCGCTGATAAGATTTTTTCGTGACCAGACTGCAGGGCGAAGGTCGGTGCGACCGCGCGCGTTATCGAGCGTGAGACAAACGGGGCGACTTTGTCTTGAGCGGAATTGCAGGGTACGATCACGTATGTTCTGCTGCTGGCGGTCAAGTCCTACCACTCGTTGAATATCTTGAAAATGTTTGGGCCTCTATGCCCTGGCCACACTGGAGTGCCGCCAATTTCTGTGCATGGTGTCCCTTCGCATATCCGCGAGCTGTTGAGTCAAGTTTAAGTACTGTGCCAGGAACTTTTATTACTGTTTTGGGTACGTGTGCAACCAAAAGCTGGGTCACCGATGTGCGAGTATTCTAGTGACTGAGCGCGTCAAGTTTTTTGCGAGTGTAATCTTATTATAGTCCGAGCTGTCATGTGAAAAGCAGAATTCTAAATGTTTGTTCATCTCGCGAAATTTATTGTGGCACAATGCGTGAGTATGTAGTAGAATTTATTCTCCTAAAACGGCAGCACGGGTCTCAATATGTAACTATTTCAATTCGTCTTCAATCTGAAATGTTTCGGTAATTTATTCATTTATTTAGAAAAATACTTGAAATTTAGGGAGTAATCATGTAGGGCTTTAATGACATCAGGCAACTTCCTCTGTCAAGTAAATTAGTGTGGATAATAAAAAGTGTCCATAGAAGTCACAACTGCCGTCAAGAGTTGACTGCTATAAAAGTTTTTAAAGCTAAGTAATTCCAAACAAAATTATGTACGCATGGAACTCTATGGAAAACGCTTATTGGTGTCCCGTCATTTGAACCTTTGTTCCGAAAATATATTTCATTTCATACTGCGACTGCATAAGTGAACTATAGCGTGAGAGCTCCATCGTGGTATGAGCGAGCCACCATTCAGCGACCTCCTGTTTCTAGTTTTTCCACGATTTGACAGTAAAATTATAGGATGGACTGACATTTTTCCTTAGTTTAGATTCTCTATCTTAACACTATGTTTCGTTCATGACTCGCTTGAGCAAAAATGTTGCGGATGTGAAATGCTTTGCAAAGATCTAAAGCTATCTTTGGTATTATCCAAACGAATTTTTGTTTTTGAATTCGCTGAAATATTTTTTACAGGAAATCAAGACTGCATTCCTGACACAATCATGCCGTCAATTGAGCTTTTCCATAAGTATGACGTTCGAGCATTAATACTATTTGATAGGATGCCAAGATTGTAGACAGGAATCATGATTTTCATAACGAACGACAATATCGATTTTAAGAATGATGTGTACAAAGTTTCTGCTGGCATGAGTCATGTGCTCTGTGAAATTTATTACTCCTGTTGCATATGCTGGCAATTGCCAACTCAGAAGATACATAATTATCCATTGAACGAGTGTTCAATATAATTTTAGCTGTGAGGTTCACGTATCTGTAGGGGATGGAGAAGTAGGTTACAGCTCTGGCTGGTCCGAATGTAATTGCAAACTTTAATCTGAAGAGACATTTATGTTTCATCTTGTTTCTTCAAGTTTTTGTTGAAAATAAGCAGCGTGAAAATTATACTCATCATGAACTGAGTGTTATTATTTTGTGCTGTGGGAAATTTCTCGCTGCAAACTGGCATCATGACGTTTTGAGACGAATTATAGTAAAAGCGTATGCAATGCTTTTCATTTCCGTCTCATTGTATGATACGAACACGTGTATATATATATATATATATATGGTAACATTATGCTCGCATACTTAAGGTTATTTCATTACGGTCATATGGTCATATTAATATTTACTCATTATATTGGAAACTTATACGACGAAGTTACGACCCGCCTTCATGCTGGACTAAATGCCACCACGATGAGGCTTCAATTCTTATGCAGTATTTATTATTCCCGTCTGCTCCCAATGCTTCAAGAGGGCAAATTAGAGTTATGTTGGTGTGCCAAGTTATGAGGAGAGCAGTATTTTCAACTCGTGTTATCAGGGATGCGTTGCTAAACTTCCCGAGTTGCAGTTTCCGTTCTTGAATAGAACGACGTTGCTTTGCAAATGTTGTATTTGAATAAAAGGAAAATATTTTAAGATGAGGGAAAATTTCTGGGTCTGTCTTCAAGCTGTGATTAAGTACCAAATATGTCAGAAATTCGACGTTTCCACACGTTTTCCATGAAACTGGAATCGCGTTTGAACGCTCATCGCACAGGAGGCAGTTATAACTATCTACTTGAGTAAAAAGTATCCAGGCTGCTATTACGATCATCGGACATGTGTTTACATTAGCTATCGCGTGCACCTTTATACCGAACCTGTTCTTAAAAATTTCTAGCATGACCATGTACCGTTATGACTGAGAAATCAGTCGTTACAGAGATCAACGTCTGAAAGTATGTTGACGTTCGTAGATTTGATTTTTTTCTCATCTTTCGGACACGTAGCGTCATCGGATGCTCGTCTAACTATTATTCCAAGTGATTTTAGTACATGGAAGGACATGTTAATATATTCTCAACTTCAGGAAGGATATTCGAAACTCATTATATACGAGAAATCTTTTCACTGTGCTTTGAAGCTGATAATGCGTTGGGAAATAAAATTTATGTCTACTCACAACGCTACAAATGAGGGTTTTTTTGTATTCGTAATTTTGATTCGTAATTATTTCCCTGAAGTTAATCAGCTTAAGGGCTTAAAGATATTGAAACCGAATTCCATCGTGATAAAGTTAACAGAGTTTCAGTGCTATGGGATACGCATTTCGTTCGCAGACGAGGTGGTGAACATTTTGGGTTTGTTGTGTAATCAAGTGTTTGCGAGTGTGGGATGAATCCATGTGAGGGCAATTTTTGTCTATTTTTTAACATGTGAAATGCATCCAAGTGGCTACTGTAGCAAGATAGCTGATAAACGTGAGGTTAGAATCATTTTTTACTGCGCAGGCGAGTAAATTCTCACATGTGCACGTGTTTTAAATGTAAATGGATGTGAATTTAAATAGGAGGACACTCATTGAATGCTATTAAGTAAGGGACCGATGAAGGCATTCTGATGCGCTCAACATAGCGATTCTTTGAAGATACTGACTGAAGAAAAAGACAAATGGCTGCACCACAATGAAAAAGTACAACAGCGAAACCGTGAAAATATCCATATATCAATAAGAGCAAACATTCGATAAAGCCCTCCAAGCGATCTAAATGGGTGTAGCATAGCAACGTAGGAAATCGGTAAATCGTCTTCAGCGATGAGAATTTATTCCGTGTTAATGTTTTTTCATTATTGAAAATTATCTAGTCTATTAGACCCAAGAGGCCATTTCGTCGGGTAGTACGTAAAATGTGAAAAGGACCTTACTTTACGTAGCACTTTCTATCTATGCGTGCATTAATTACGTTGAAAATGTCCTGCGGTTACCAGATTGCCGTCTGTGGATGCTCAGAAGCGCGTCAAAATTGGCCCAGGACCGTCTCACCTGCCGGCTTCACCCACAGGAAAATATCCCGTTTGTGCACATGTCCGCGTAAAATCTCTCATAATTTTGGCCGAGCTCTGCCCGTTTTGTTCGATTAGAACTCTTTTGTTTGATCAGAATTCAACATAATAGCAATCTAAGGTTCTTGATCTTCAGTATCCCTGACCATGACTAATGAGCTCGAATTATAGTATTTGCATCTTGGAATCGATTCAGGCGGTCTGTGTCAACAGAGGCGGTGTTACATAGTGGGATATATGTATGTATGTTACAAAAACGTATTTATTATTGCAGTGAAGCGTAGTTGTGTTGAAATTCATATAGCAAATTTTTACTTGCACTTCGGTGTATTGCATATTATCCCCCATACTAAATGCTTTTTTCTCAACACTTGTGTCACTCTAATGTACGGCTTCTGCTGGTTAATTTTGTAAAACATATTTTTTTATCTAAAGTAACTTAATTTAAACAGGCAGCGGCTCAAGTTTGGTCGACGATGCACTAGTTGAATGAAAAGTTGAGTACATTTACTTAAACTAGAGGAAGTGACAAAAACATTTTTTTTGTGGTATAACTAGTGTCAGAACTCCGCGGCGGTTAATCAGAAATGTTTCAGTGAGATCCAAAATTCGAAAAGGCAGAGCTTGAAACTTATCTCTTTTTAGTTTCACAGTTCAAGCATTAAAGTTATTTTTTTACAATTTGTGTGGCCGTTGATTTCCGATAAAAAAAACTTGAAGTGAATTTTTTACTTATACCGCACAGTTGAAACATGCCCTCGCGTAAAGTGATCTTTAACTGCACTTGCATCTATTGTTATTGTTTGTTTTGTAATTTTTTGGTTCGGATTTTTCTTTCTGCTATTTTAGTAAGTTTCAGTAACTCAGTTTTCGTAGAAGTGTCTTGAAAATCCGACTCAACCACAAGAAATCCAACTTTGAAAGGAATATGTGCCCTCGTACGTGTAGGTTATGACGTGTGTCCGGAGTATTTCATGAAAGTGAGGTAGATTATATCCTTTGCCTGGAGAGTTTGTTTTATTAAGCATTTAGATTTAAATAGTAATTAAAGTTCAGATGCATCATTTACATGACTGTATTTTCGTTTTTCGTTTATTTAATTTTCTGTACTTGTATTGAATAGTGCACGTTAAAATCCTTATATTTTCCATTTCCATTAGTAGAATTCAGGAAGGGAATGAAAAGTTCATGCACTTACCTACCTTTACCATATTTTCTGTACTTCTATTTAATAGTGCACGTAAAAATCCTTATGTTTTCCATTTCCATTAGTAGAATTCAGGAAGGGAATGAAAAGTTCATGCACGTACCATTACCATTTTGCTACGATTGAGTCCAAACTCCGTAACTCTTAAAGCAACGAGGCTCCCGTCCATTTCAACGCCGACCATTCAGACGCTCTTCAGACTATACAATACTATCCAGATACTCTTCTTCTCACAGTGCTGTCGGAACAGGAGCCACCACAATATCCACTTGGGTAACCCAAGTTTTATAAATTTATGAATATCGAGTAATTACTGATCTTGAAATACTTTCTGCACCTTCAAATATTGAAATAATCTCGTTCTTCCTGCAACTTGTCCATATTATTTGAGTTAGTCATACACGAAGCGGGTAATAGAAGCCAATCTGCTTCAGTAGCAGATATCCTGCAGCTCAATTCCCGAGTGACTCATTTTTGTTTGGGCTTTTTATTTAGGTGAATTAATGCAATCTACGAAGTACATAGCTCTGCATTTGCAGACTTTAGTGTACGCCGCGCCCTCGTTGATTTCGTTGCCTCCACGCCCTATCGACGAAATAAATGGAGCTGGAAGAGTGAGAGGTTCCACTCACGAACTTCGTGCTCAGTATCGAGGGAGTCTTACATTATGTGCAAGTTTTAAATGGATTTGGTGTCCGTATAAGTTATAACCACCGAGTACAGTCCTGTGTTTAGGCTTGTGTATCTATCCGCGTCACTTGAAGCAAAATTTCGCTAGAAAAATGAGAAATTTGCTCTGGACCATATCAAATTCATCTATATAGATAGAATGATTTTTCTTGCACGATTCTGCACAAGGATATCGTATAATCCACAGACATGACACTGCCAATACATTTTTTAAACAGTACAATTACTGTTATAGCAGTGAACTTGGTACCGTATTGAAGCTCTAGTTTGAAATATTCTGTACATAATGAAACATGTTATTCATCATATCCACCTTTCCAACCTTTTCTATTCTTCAAAAACAGTCTTAATTTTGAAAATGCTAATGAAGACTTTTTTCTCTTTTGAAAGAATAAATTTATGAAATATTGCATTTATTTTCTGTAACCACTTCTGGTTTACTTATATTTCGAAGTCTTGTACTAGTGTGTAGGTATAAATACCTATACCTACACACACACATATATATATGTATATATACTTATATATATATATATATATATATGTATATATACCTACTATAGGTGTATATACCTATAGGTATATATACCTATAGTATATATACTATATATATACATATATATACCTATGTTTATGTATATGTATATACACATAAACCCATACCTACACATTTACATACTTAACTCTAGTTCGACGTTGTCACACTTCACAGTTATAAATACGGTTGACTGGTATTTTTCGTCTGTGGATTATATACAACTATTGCTTTGTATAATTCTTAATTGATTAATACTTCATTACTTTTAGAAGAAATTCATAATACACATTTCACTCATTGACATAGAAGATCATTTCCAAGTGCGATTAACTTTACTAAGAATCTTGTGTACAATTTCAGGTATGAGCTAAATATTCTCACTTCCCTGAAATATTTTAATAAAAATATTCCCCACATTGGGCCCTATAATTCACTCTCAATTCACCGGCCGTCCATCCCTATGAATTTTTTCTTTTAGCCACCAAACAGAAACAGTTCACCATCGTGAAAATTCAAATCAACGGCAGGTACACGAATATTACCTAAACTTTAGAGACGAACCTTGATAAGTTTAATTGAATTAAGTTAAGATGGTGGGAGGTTAAAGAGACCTACTTAAAGTACGACCTAAAATACATTTAAATTCAAATTTATATTAATGTGTTTGAAAACAAAGCTATTATCTTCAACTAATACCTCATGTACTGTAGATGGTATATATTACTCCAATGTGCTACCACATATACCATGCTGGGATTCCCAGCGCTAGTTAGGTATCCAGCACTCTAATGCCCTCTTCAGTGCACTCCCGCTTTACGTAATTTAAGAGTCTTAGCAATTTTAAAGTTCTAATTGATTGTCTCATCCAGCTTCAAGCGTGAGAATTTAACGATGGATTCCTTTTTACAGTACATGATTCAGGTATTCAAAAGTGACGACTAGGGTGCCTTGAATACTTCACTGGAGTCATGTATCGATAATACTGAGCAGTGAGCGCTCGTGAAAACCAAGTCTAATCTTTATGACACAATTGTATTCCATCTGGATGTAGCACTAGTGTTGTCTGTTTGTGTGTCAGTGGTTCTAATAAAGATAACATGTTAAAGAACGTCATAAATACAGCTTATTATTTTGACCATTAATTTCTGATTTTTCATTGATCAGCACGCATTCCTCTCTCTAATGAATGACGTTTAAAATTGAAACTGTTCACAAAATAGCCTTGGAGAGTCACATGAATTTCACTGAGTGTGCGTGCAGCACGGCCTATAGTACCACTACTGGGTCGCGTGACGAGCAGGATTATAATTCTGGTGCAGCTGAGGGAGTAAACTCGCGTGGTTTTGTGTTGGCCCTGGCAGACAATCACAGGTGTCTCGCCCCAGCATGTGTGCCTGTGATTTGTGTCGCAGCTCGAACTCGTTTGTTGTTGCCCGCTGCTTCCTAGTAAGTTGTGTGCTAGACTCGAAAGAACTCTCATATCTTCACATTGAGTTTCTGTTTCTTTAGTCTCTAGACTTCTTTCCAGGCTTTTCTTAAAAACAAGGTATTGTGTTTTATCATAATTATCAATATTCATGCAATGAGTGTTCTCTAATTTAGATTCAACTGTTTTTTTGTTCCAAATTAATTTTTTAAGATGATCATTTCAGTATTTAATAAATAGGCTCTCGCTTCTCTTATCATTAATGCGTTATTTTCGTTGAGGTTATACAATGATATGGCGCTTACTAATTCTATAGGTACACTTCAATTCAATCTAATTATACACGTTTCATTTGTTTGTTGCAGATCATTAACAGATGGTGAAAAAATGTGACTAGCTTTTAAGCCTGAATCGCACGAATTATAACCTGCTTGAGAGAAAATGTTTCCCCAATGAACTCTATGCAGCGAACTGATTTTCTTTTCGCCTTTAATTAATTCAGTCGCTGCACCACCGCTCCGTCATTACTAGACAGTTGCCATCGATGACGCCAGGTGCAGCGGGTGAACGCTGCACCACGAGTTGTTCGGAATTCAATACTGTATCTTTGGTAACCTGGTCGCGACATGTACTGCCATTTTTTGCACCACAAATTCAGGAATACTGTCCAAGTATTGTGCTTATTTTCTGTTAAAAAATGGTTTTAATTTATATATTGATAATTAGTAATTTCACCCCAACCCGAAATGCGGATGTAGGTTTAGTGAGTCCGTGATCAGATATTTGTAGTCTAAAGTGACCGCCCGTACTCTCTGCGGGGTGACGTAGTGTCTGTGAACGCATAGCGATAGTCGTTATTTATTTAATGTCGTTTAGGATCAATGACCAGTATGAGATGTAGGTTATTATAGTCTCTAATAATGGTCTTGATTGGCTTGTATTGGTAGTACGAAATGTACGTCATCAATGTTCTGTGTAGTGATTTGCAAGTGTCTGCATAATAATTTTTCGTGTCTTGCTTGAAAGAATGCTGTGCACAACTTAATCTGATCAAATGAAGGGCACGATTGATGCTGAATGAAAGCTAGTTATAAATTCCAGGTAAAGTGAAAGTGATTAGAGATATCGAAAACGTTCATTGCAAGGAATGTGCAAGACTATCTCATGAAGACTTCGGATTTTTTGCCGGACAACCTAACTTGGTGAGTATTGTTAACTTTCTTCATCAGTCTCGTTTTGATTCGAGTAGCTGTAAAAATTTCACTATTCCTTTCGAGAAGTAAAATTTGAGTGCAAATATCATTACTGTTGGCTGTGCAAAAAAAATGTGTCTAAAATGTAAAAAAGTGGTCTTATACAACTTGATGTAGGTGCTAATACATGTAGAATTGTTTCGGTCAATAAACTTTTCCATTAAATTTGTCAGAAATGTCGGACATCTTACTGAACGATATTTTATTGTCTATACATCAACAGTATTGGCTCCAAGCGAGCGTGTTGGAATTTTCCGGTGAACAACTGAACAACTTCAATGCATAATTTTAAACGTGTATTGTTAAATGACAACTTTCATGCTTCAAAACTGGATCAGCAATCTACAGGCGATCAGGAAATTCAGCTGTGAGATGTTCATACTTTCTGTTAAAAAATTTGAGGATATGACTATTACCACTGCCGACAGACTCGCACTAGAAAACTAGGACAATTATCAGCCCTAATCAAAGGTACAACCGAAAGTTATCACTTATGCATCGTTTTGTGCTACACTGAGCACCTTGTTTAGAAAAGTCAATAAATTTCGAGCTTAAAGCGACGACTTCGGTTTGGAAATTAATTAAATAAAAATTAGTTAGTTAAATCATGTGGATAGTGTTCTCCGCAAGCGTTCATGACTTCATTGTTGGAAACCGGCGAAAGTCAGATGGTGGGATGTCAGGAGTGTGAGGGAAGTGTAGTTGTAGTAGTAGTGAAAGCAGCGCTTCAGAAACTCATCTCTATTGCCTATGGCCTATCCTATGCCCCCTGAGGGGGAGGGAAGTGTAATAAAATATCCTTACCATGGGGACGAGTTTTTGTGTGGCCATGATGAAAGTTTTGGGCCTGGGCATCGTCATACAAGTGACTGACATCTTTTGTTTGCGTGCCGCACTCTGTGCACTTGATAGATTTTCGCAATTCACAAGGTAGTGAAGCTCTGTAATGGTCCCAGTAGTTTCAGTACCCTCTGTCAGGAGAGGTGTCATCTCTACTCCTAGTTAGTTTCAAAAAGGAGTAACCATGACGTTTCTTCCAGAGGAATGAATCTTTACCGTCTTTGAAGTTCATGAGTGAACATGCTTCCCCTAAATAGACTGCGCTTTACTTTTATGATCATATATATATATACAGTGATGGACTTGAGTATTACCATGATTGCCAAATCTGTCAAAAGGCGTCCAGTTTCGACGAGCGTCGGAAAGAGGCTTTCTTTTATCAACTCGTTGATGCTCCTGAAAACAAACCAGCAGTCTCGGAGCTCGCCGGGTCAAACTTTTATGAATATAATAATGCACACACCGCCTCACTTTGAAATGTATCTTTACCTTAGGCGTTTATTTGATGTTTTCTGAATTAGTTTATTCTTCAGTTACTTCTATGGCATACGTCCGACTTAAATTAAGCCTACTTTTTATAGATGCACTCATATTGTATTCATTGCCGGCTGGATGATGCAAACATTTTGACGTTATCTTGTTTTGAATTTCCCTGTCTGAAATCCGTGGAATTCACTAGTTTTTCATCATGTACGAACCAGTTTTAGTGAAAAGAATCTCTCATTTGAGTGTTCATAGTAGAACCCGGATATGCAATCACACTTTCGAAATTAACGTACACGTGAGACTAAATCGTAGTGAATACCTGTGCGAAAGAAATTAGGCAAGTCCACTGAAGAAATATAGAAGGAGTGAGGGGTAAAACGGAAGTTTCACGAGCTCAAAATTGAGTTTGTGACTAGTTCCTCGAGATCGCTCTTAAATTTGCTCACTAGACTTTTGCGTCACATCTTCAAGATGAACCGGCAGAAGTAACGTTCGCCGGTGCTTGTCCGAGGAGCTCCGTGAAGGACGCGTGTTGCGAGCGCAGGGGTCACCTGGCGGAGGAGTGATTACGAATGAAAATTATCACCCAGGAGCGAAAATTCTGTCCAATTTCGTGGTCTATGTTATAGATAAAACTTTCCTGTACGACTATAGGTACACTTAATCATAAGCACAATTTTCATAGCTAGATCCTAATTCTACCAATCAACTAAATAAATTATAAGACTACGTGTTGCATAAAATAAATTAGGCTTTATTGTAATGAATAAATCTACTGAGTTTTCAATCATTTTTTACATCAACATAAAACTATTAGTCTTGAGTTCGTAGGCCTTACGTTGACTCCGAAGTGGGTCATATATGGTACCCGCGATCATCTAACCTAACCTAATGTAACCGAAGCACTATCATGTATAATACAAATTTTCGAGTTTGCTTCAAATTTGTGTTCATCAATAGAATAAACTAGTTCTGATTAGAAAGAAAATTAATAGAGTAACCAAATTTGTGAAACCAAAATCCTTAATTTTTAAATTCACAGTAGAGATATTTGTCGGCATGTAGTTTTACCTCTGAGGAGAATCGGAGTCAACGTGTTAAGAAGACACGTAACATTTTACGTGTCGGATTTCAGCCAACTCTACCCCCACAAATGGTGCCTTGCAGACAGCGTAATCTCGTTGAGTAAAACACGCCTAGCCTAATTTTCTCACAGCACGAACATGGACACGGACTTCAATTAAGATTGTGCGTGTTACATATTTAGAGGTTTCAACGTATACTCCTTAAATATTTACCGCAGATGGAGATCATTTCCCTTAAAAATGGTTCTCCAGAAATGCGAAAGCTGGTATAGGAGTCTCTTCTTTCGCCTTTTTGGGCTGCAAATCCAGAAGCCTTGAAATTCTGCGCTCGGACTCGGGGCAGGTATTGAGCGAAAGGCTCAGCCATCAAAATTGGACCTCTGCCTTTAGATTTGCTACGAGGTTAAATTTTAGGATGCTTTAGGTGCTCAAAATAAGAAAAGAAAGATCATCCTGTATATTTAGGCACTGAACTTGAAAGGTTTTGTAAGAATTATTTTACTGTCATGAGGTGATCCCTTGAGTCCTTTCACTGATTCCGTATAGAACCGTTTTTTATGCACTTGTATGTGATCCCAATTTTCGAACTACTCGTAGTATTATGTAGCGGCAACGCTGGTGTGTCAGACAGAAGGGGAGTATCAGTATCAGCTATGTTCATCGATGCACGGTTACGTATGATTTCAAATGTATTTCTACTGTTCCTATCTTATTTTTTTGCTATTAGTAATGGTGGTTTCATTGTTATTTATTTATTCATTGTATTTTTAACGATCCTTCTCACATCTGTGCAACTTGAATTGAAATGACAGCATAGGAGTGTGGTGTTTCAGAAAAAACCTAATCTGTCCTTATAATTCCCTTGGTATATTTAT
The DNA here is from genome assembly GCA_014899125.1 of Orchestia grillus. Taxonomy (NCBI): domain Eukaryota; kingdom Metazoa; phylum Arthropoda; class Malacostraca; order Amphipoda; family Talitridae; genus Orchestia; species Orchestia grillus. Next base: position 9,488 of record VOMN01105670.1, on the reverse strand, counting down.
TTATTTTATGTCCGCATTTTGAAGATTGAGGTTGAAGAAAATTCTTGAATTCATATTATGGCGTACTTATTCTGAATCAGCTATATTATGTCAGAGCTGGCAGTTCGTCTTAGAGGCACAGAAAATTACATTTTTCCATATGAGACTTACCATAAATAAAGAGAACACCTTCAGCAATAAACATTATTTGTCCCGTCATTTATGGCTCGATGATTGCCTTGGTAAATTCATAATCTGATAAATAAGCTGCATTCCTTTCTTTTAAAGCATTGTGTGCTGTGCCAGCTAGAAATCTATAATAGCTGCCTCCCATGTGCTCTCTGACTTCCACTGTATTTGAAATGATCCAGATTTCTATTTATCGACCAGCTCTGTGTTGCCATGATACCCACTTGTGTCCATAATCACGCGTTGGTGTATCGCGTGGCTGAATGCAACGATTTACAGTGACGGATCACTGTTAATTTCACGGGTATGGCGTCAATACGCCACGCATCCAGCTGCTCCAACTCGCTTTTGATTGGTTTCGAGCGTGTTCGTATCACTCTGTTGTACTATAACAGGTATTTCTTTTAGTAATACATACTTATAAAGTGGCCCTAATTTGTTTGTAATGCGAAACTTACGTGCATGTAACTCAGGCTTTTCTGTATGTTCCGAACGAATATTTTGAAACTAAGAAGATGGGTAATACAAAGTATGTATGCTAAGGCTAGGAATTATGTTTTCAACTGCATTACTTTTGATAGTTTGCATGAGTTAATATCAGCTAACTATTGCGATTTCCCTCACTTATAGCTGTTTGCCACTGATATTGAAATATTTATGAACGTTAATTACGCTAATTCCTTATTTTCGCACCGAACTAGCCGTGCATCTCCATGAAAAATGGTTCGTCCTAAATTCGAACGCTGAGTTTTCGCAACTGAAAACAAAAGTGTCAAGATGTTGTGGCCTTTCCTGGTCCTCGCACGGAATGAAGTCTGTTTCTCTTAAATACAAGTGAACGGGCCCCGCCAAAAATGGCTTAGCAAGTGAAGTTAATTTCTTAAGATGCCCTGCTATTTATGGTAACCCTAACATGAAATAATATTATTTACAATACCACCGATACGGACCGCGTTACCTGACAGTGTCGCTATTAATTTAGTAATACAAACTAGGAATTTTCTCTTATCTAAATCCTTTAGAGCGTGACAGACGGATTGACGATCAAGGGCCAACCAAGCAAGAAACTCTGGGCTTTTATTATATAGTGGGATGTTCGAAGAAATTTGTCCCCGTTCTCAGTTGAAAGCATAAACAAAAATTAGTTCAAAAATACAAGAATGCTAAAAGTAATATGTTCGACACGATCAAAATGAGTTAGAGTTAGTCCTGCATTTCCACCGAACTTCAAGCGTCATAAATGATACGTTTTGAAAAATTTTATTTAACTGCTTAGCCGTACTCTGTATTGAGGGCACTATATGTGTGTCTGACGGCAGTAGGGCTCTAACTATTTATGAAATTGTTTTTTTAATCATTATTCGTAAATTCGATCGAACATGATCTTACCTGAATGATGCACAACTGTTTATATATTTTATTTCCTAAGGATGTTCGATTCTTATAGATTCATCGTATTTAAAATTTTACGAAACTCATTTAACTGCGTGTTTTTACTTGATCAATGTATTTAATCAGTCATTAAATGTAACGTATATTCAGTCTTCAATTTTTAGCTCATAAATTCTCATAAGACTAATCATTTATATTTCTTTATCGCATTCGTAATTATGTAGATCCCAATTGAATATTGGTACAAATTTTTTCATTAATGATAACAAAGCTATTAACGTAGGTCTGGATTTGTTTTGAATGTGTTATTTTGAATAAATCAGTTAATATTGTACACAGTAGCCTAGTTCGATTCTTTTCCTTGACCGTCGCAACTGCACACGTTTGCACGCAGGTCACAACACTCTAAATGCATCGCTGCTTCCTGTACACACACCTAACCTAACCCAACCTTACCTAACCTCACCTATCCCAATTTAACCTAACTTAACCTAACCGAACCTAGCTTAGCCTAACCTAACCTAACCTAACTTAACCTAACTTTACCTAACCTAACCTAACGTAACCTAGGCATTGAGGATATTTGCTCTAGTTCGCCTTAGCACGGATTTATTTATGTTGTAGACACGCAGTTTCATATGAGCGAGGAGTCTCTTGAGATATGATTTATTAATGCAATTGCAAAATATTTGGTCTAACTCATGAAGACGCTTTCAGCGTTTAATCTTGCGCGGAATGATGATCGTGAAAAATTGAAACATCCCAATATTGCTGAATCTCTTTACCGTTCAATATCTCCACAGACTCGGTTTAGCAATTAAGGTATTTGTATCTTCCGTTGACTGTTTTTGATCCCTGCCACCGTGAGAACACTCAAGTGCACTCATCTTTCGATAGCGCGGAATAATGTTAGTGGCACGGTGCAGTAAACTCTCTGTTGACATGCGCCCCACCACGTGGACCCGTGTGTTGCGCACCGCTTATTAGCGTCTGGTTAGTCATGGCCTATCGTCAGGAAATATTTTCACTCGTAATTTGGTCGGCACAGATAAAGGGAAATCATTTTGTTGGGAGAAACCCCCGCGAGAAGCATGTATTCTATAGAGAATTGTTCATCTTAAAAATAAAGAATTCAGAGGAAAAACCCTGTACGAACAACCAAGAGCAGGAACAGTACTAAGAATCAATATCGTGCTAGCGTGGACACAACCGCTAGAGAGCGACTGTTCAGAGCAACGAGTGGAAGTTGAGAACAGAACTTCCTGTATCCGGAACTATAATGATTGAATCTGGACTTCCGATTTCCTACGCAAGAACAAGAATTCAGAGTGTTGTGTTATTAGGTATTTACTGTATGTTGGCTTCAGGTCTTTGTACAGTTTTAACTCGTGTAAAATATTGTTGAAACTAGAAATATATCTAAAACAACTACGGTTCGATGATGTAAAAAAGTTATAACCGGGGAGCGAGAATGGTCAGGAACACATATTCATCACAACATGATCGAATTGGTAAACATTAGAACTCTAAATTATGTAGGTCGCGAATTATTTAGTTCAATACTTTGATAAATAATGAACCGTTCCTTCACTTCCCGTCGCATAGGTGGTGCGAATATGTCAAAAGCGTTGATCCGAGTGTTGTAACAGAAATTAAACCCAAATGATTACCGATAGAAAATTATCACATTGCCCGTTAAGGAACGCCTGAATTTGCTATGAAGAAAGTAAAGAACAAATTTAATTTTTCGGTGAAATTCAATTGTCAGATTTATTTTGAAGATTAGGTGTGAAATCGTTTAATTCATTCATCTCTTTAATTCCATTACGTTAAATCTCCTTCTATTTCAAGAAAAGGAAATTCTGAAATATTTTCAACATTATGGTTTTGAGACATAACCCTTCAAATAATTCAATTACCTACGGAAAACTGGTAGTCGGAATGTGCAAGGTTAAAGGGGAGTCATCACCCAGGACTACAGGATCTTCTAGCAAAGCCACCAGGACGGTCTCATCCAACTCTATTGAACGTCTTGTTTGATTTTCATCTTCACGCTTGGAATCTCTTCTGAGTTTTGCAAAACCCTCGTCCGGAAATGCTTTCATCCAAGCGCTTCCTTCCACAGATTGTGTGAATATTTGGTGTCGTGTCAGTTGCACAGTTTCTCTTTCAATCTCAGAAAGAAGTGATTGCCTCAGATACTCTCCAGATACTTCAATCTCTAAAGGGCTATAGTTGGTAAATTTTAACTCCATGATGCTACAAAATAAAACTCTATTTGGCTAAATGTGTCTGAATAAATACACATAAAATATAAACTTGTTTTGTAGGTATGCATATAGGGCATATCTTGAAAGTGTCACAATTATTCTAATCGAAACTATTCGTCCAAAATTCTAGGAATTTTTGGGAACAGTCAACATCGTATGCTACGTGCCTTATGAATAAAAACTTGTCTTTGTAACTCAAGTGTTAGGGTTAGCAGTCTCAAGTCCGATTTATTTTTCTCCTTCTTGCACCTAATAAATATGAATTTGTTTCATTAGTCGTATGCAGCACCGAGATGGTGAGTCTTCTCAGTCAGGGTGTCAATGTTTTTTGAACGACGGCGAGAAGTATTTAAGTTCCGGTGCACTGTGAACAGAATATGAAGTACGAGCTCAATTTCAGTTACTCGTTTGAAGTAGACTCGATAATTCTCAATGCCAAAAAAAGCGCACAGATACTTCACTAACTGGGCTCTTCACCGCTTCCTCTGCTCTTCATCGCTGCTCTTCACCGCTTCCACCGCTTCCTCTGCTTCATCTGCTCTTTACCGCTGCTCTTCACCGCTTCCTCTGCTCTTCACCGCTTCCTCTGCTCTTTACCGCTTCCCTTGAGTTCCATGAGGAACCTAACCGTTCCACTACGCTCCCATACACTTTCAATTCTTTGGCTCATAAATTGAAAAAAATTATAATGACAGTATCTTGAAAGGTTATTTCGGTTATAAAAATGCTTTTAGTTTCATTTTCTACCCGATCTTTATTCTATTCATTAGATTTAATGCATAATGTGAATATATTCAAAACTGCAAAGTTTAGCACAATGAAGTGCGTTGCGTTGAATTTCATTGTGCGAGATAGGAATCATTACTTTTACAGTAATATACAGAGTTCCGTGGGTCTGATTAGGCATGATGCTAGTGTCTGGTCTCTCTTGCAGTAGAGCTTGGGGAGTTTGTGTCCGGAGAGCGCACGTGCAATCCAGTATGGAATGAGCAACCTTTTTCCGAGTGACTTTTGTAGCCGGTGGTAGAATCAGAAAGGCTCGTAGACTGAGCCTCGAAAGGCCCAGTTTTAATACAGAAGACAAATTTTCATTTTTCTCGTGCTTCCCTCAAACAGAGGCTGATTTTTTTATTGGTGCTGTTGAAGGATTTGGTTTATTTTCGTGTTGAAGTAGTGCAGATTTCAAAATCTTGAAGCTTTCTTTAAGCTACGTTGACGGTGAAAATGTTCTTTTGCCATGACTCATTAATGATAGAGTATATTTATACAACTTACAAAAAAAGATGACACCTTCGTTTACAAAATTTTGTGTGCAATTGCGGAATAGGAATGTTACAAATATGTTTGAAATGGATTTGTGCATTTAAGAATTGCTGATCAGTTCTTCAGTTCTTTGCTTTCTTTTTTATGAACTCGTAAGAAAGTGGAAACATTTGCTCGTGCTCTTTATTTCTCCCTTTATTAGCTTATTTATCCTTGGTTTCGAAAGAAGTGGCGAAGAAGGAACTTGTCTATTGTATCGTGCAGGAGAGATTTTCGTTCATACGAGAAGCTTCAATCGTATTGAATAAAATTTATTGCTTAGTATTTTTTTCTTAATTTATTGAAAAAACATCTTGCCTTTTGAATTACTTCAAAGTAGCGGTACAATCACTGTGTTATCTTCCTTCCTTAGCTAGCCAGAATTTTACAAAAAATTCTACTTAGTATGTAGGAGTGAGTTAATTAGTTTTTCTCCGTTTCGTTGACACGGAGTTCACTAAATTTCACTGGAACGTGGAAGAGCGTGCTTACTGCTTCAGACATTTCATATTCAGCAGTGGGAATAATTGCCATGTGGTTTTTAACTTTACGCGTGTGCCGTAAGTAAAAAATTACCCATGACTTGAGATCTACTGCCGCTTTCGTTGACTTTCCCTCGGAGGTTGAAATCCTTCCGACTGTGCGCGCAGTGACTGATTTATGAATTTTGAATTTCGAATTGCGAAGTTGAGTCCGAAATAAGTTATTATCTGTACAAATAGTGCTGGGTACTGAGTTAAAGCCCTTGGCATTGTTTTGGTTCGTGAATTATAGCATACGTATTTTAAGGAAGATGCTGTCGAAATGCGTATATCCTTAGACTTAATTCGGTTGTTGTTTTTGCTCCTACTGAGCAGAGGGAGCCCTTCATGAAGTCGGATGAATTTGATCAAGTGTGGCTTGTTCTACAAGTTAATTTCTCTTCGCGGCTGCTCTATTGAGCCGCACGATTAACACTCGTGTATTTGGACAAGTGTTGCTTCTTATTTTGACGCTTTTCCGCCTGATCAGAGTACCAGTCAACCCGGCGGAGGCGCCAGGGTTTTTTATCAAATCGAGAAAACTAGGGCTGGCTGACGGCAGACCCACACTTATTTATTTTAATTGATATGAACTAATATCATTCATCCTATTAAGAATAGTTGAAACTTCGCCTCTGACTCTGTTTCGGCGTAGAACTCAAATGTACAACTACCTAAGTGCTACTTCTTTGAAAGTGTTCAATTTTGGACGAGTTTCGACTATGTTCAGGTAGTTCAATATTTCAGGGCGATTGTGTATAAATTTATAGTTTTTAACCTCTGAACAAGGAGCTGCAGTTTCTATAAGTTTTGCTATTGTTTTATACGTACTTATAAAAATGCTCTATCTTCAATTGTTAATGTTATTTTTACGAGTATTCAAATACATCTTTTAAGCAGAATTGCTTGAGTTACATTGGTTATCGAGCAAATTAAAAAGCATTGTTTCATTCCGTTTGTTTTTGCTCGAAATGTATTTTTAATTTTCAAACAAGTCCGTGGAGTAAACTTTGCTCGGTATCAATTGTTGCTTCTGTAGTAGCTCGTGTTTAAAAAATTTCATCATTTTTGGTTTATAATTTTTGTGCTGATAATGATGAGCATTAGTGTGAGCTGAGAAGAATTCCTTAATTTTTATACACGTTTCATATTATTTGAGTTTACCCAATCGTGGTAAAACAGCCGTAGGGTATTCATTGATTTGAGTATTAAGACTTTATTCGAGTCGAGAGAAACTTTGGTCTTGTTAAGATAAGTCATTCAGGCGGGCAAAGATTTTTACGCCTCGATTGTGTACAAAAATGATATGCATGTTAACTCCCATATTTTTAAATCCTGCCATATATTTTTGAACGATTTCTGTCAGAATTAATCCTTTTTGTTACATGACACTCCGCCCAAGTGGGATTTACATTCAGGAGTCAAAGTGGATTTAATTTCATTTTCCACTTTCATTAGTGGAGTAAGTCTGTTCAATGTCTGTACAGGGAAATATTCGTTTTACCCAAAATGGTACCGTTCTCTTGCTCCCTTTTTGTATGCGGTTCTCCCGTTGGATGTGGGATTTGATAACTCAATCCTATTGCAATTATGCTTTCGCATGCTCATGGTGGCACTTCTTTTGCAATCGATCGTACAAAGGACCCTGTGCCTGTATAATCCATAGTACATAAGGGCCTTAGCTAGAATGTGCATATTATACGAATTCATCTACGCGAGTATAATTGAAACCGAGTCAGTAAGATGACAATTTGAGTGCAGTCGCATCCTTCCCATTCGCATGCAGTGCGTGTATGTACGGTATATGAAAAACGATAAAATTTCTCCCCCTTTGAAATGCGTTTATGCTATTCGATTGAGGACGTGCTGTCAAAAATTGTGTTTCAGTGCAATCAGCTAAGCTAATGCTGGTGCAGATAATGCGATTTGGCCTCCCTCGCTACACCCTCCCTTTCTCTCTGTCTCGGTGCAGAGACAGCGCCTGCCCACCCAAGTGACGCGATGTTCGTTATCCCTGTAAACTACGGCCATGAATATTGACAGCAGGATTTAGCGATGAATGCAAGCTTCGCTTGTGTGATTGAAGGCTCGTGTAGCGCTGCCTGCATCTTGTACCCCGAGCTCGATCGCATAGAGAGCAGTTTATTGGATGGTATGTTTTTGTGAATTTATCACTTACGGTGAGGCTGCACACACGATATATTCAGATTAAATGTACCGTAGATAAACGCATAGCATGCTGGGGATGGTCTGCGTCTTTACAAAGAGCTACTGCATTGCAGGTGTGTCCTAGTTTAAAGTTGTATTTTCTTCTACAGTGCCCGTCATATCGCACTGCTTTAGCTCATGATAGCTGTACATATGTTTTGAAAGCTTTTTCTATGTTTTGAGCATAGCTGACGATTCCTTTTTCGAGAATATCATTTGGATATTACAGTTTGTGCAAAAAAGCGGAGTTATTTGAGTGTAAGGAGCACTGGTTTATAGACAGTATTCTTTGAAATGGTGAATATTTTAGAAAACAGAAAGAACTTCAGATAAAATCCAAGAATATTGGTTATTTGTTGTTAGCAACGTAAACGTTGTTTTTGTATTGTAAGAAGGAATCCAATAACCATCGCACCTAATTTTTTTTAACCTCAGAATATTTATTAGTGGAAACTAGAGAAGTTTAATTCTTGGATCACAATATGCTGCTGGCATGCTTTTCCTTGTCGCTACCAAAGGGCTGTTGAAGACATAGTGAAACGTGTTCCTACTTGACCGGGTGGCAGAATTCTCTTTCATGCTGAATTCTCCTGTGAGATCTGGCTAATAAAGTTTGTTATTCCTTCCGTCGCTAAATTGTACGTTTAAAGTTACTTCTTGTCATTACCCTAGAGCAGAGACTTGAATTTGATGAACTAAGCATACGGGTGTTAATTTTTCAAATAAGTTCACGGGCCTTCTTTATAGCGAGAAAAGAAACAGAGGCCAAAAATGAGTCATTGTTTTACCAAATCCATTGTATGTAAATAAAATTGTAAATATTCGTTTGTTCAAAAGCTTAAATCTCCAAAAGTTCTTCATCGATTGCTTTTAAATTCTACCTCAACTTTGCTTTCGAATACGCTCGTATTTCGCCTCTGAAAATCCTACATGTTTTTAGAAAAGCACCGCCAAACCACAACAACGCACGGCCGGGTTCACTATTTCCTAGTAAAAACCCGTTACACGAGTGTCTAGCCCGAATAAATTTGCAGTAGTATCCTCCAGAGATGGGCAGGGATGTCCATCAAAGTATCACGGTGTCCCAACGCTTCTCCGAGGACAGGTAGAATTCCTCAGCTCCGTATGTGGGCGTCGTGCCCTTGTCAGTGTTCGAAATCACTCTGCTCTGTAGGTGTGGTATCTCAACCGCATAACGACCGAGTTATTTTAGCAATAAGACTGCGCATAGCTTTGTACGGGAAACCAGCAGCGTCCTTGTGAAGCGGGACAATATGTTAACCCTGGTCTTTATACGTTAAAGGGAATTACCAGTGTACAAGTCTGCAGTGAATTGCACCTAATCTTTTCATTTCCACTTCATTGTCTCTCTTATGCACGCCGGTGCAGTTGATGTGCAACTGATCTTATGCTCGAGTGCATTCGTTTCTATTTCTTTTTTCTTACATCTCTTTGGGATTTTTAAACTGTCTCGTTCATCGACAGTAGCGAGTTTTAATTATGAATCGGGCTATTCAGTCGAGTCGATACTGTAGATAATTTACGAAAAAGCAGTAATGAACAATATCGATGATACTGCAATAAAAAACCCTCAAGGGGCATAGGATAGGCCATAGGCAATAGAGGT
>VOMN01105668.1:0-56116 GCA_014899125.1 Orchestia grillus | reverse complement strand
CATGCTGATGTTCGTTGAAGAGCCCATTGTTTTCAAAGTATCTCACCATATTCTTCCGATTATTTTTCAAAAAAAATTTATGACGTGCGATGTTAAGGCTACTGGCCTATAATTTGACTATTGGTGTTGACTGACCTGAGTGCTCGCTTATTTTAAGGGTTCTAAAACTGACAGAAGCAAAGAAAGGAAATTAATTCAACTAAACTTAGTGTAGTTGGCCTGTTTTGTTCAGATATATTTGCATTGCAGTGAATTTTTAACATTTTCTTTACCTAATACGTTCGTGTTCGTATTCACGTCTCCTGTTATGGAATATACAGACATGGTGAAGTTCCCTGTAGACAGTATGTCGTCCGGACGTTACTTTAGGGAAAAGGTGACTTTTTTTAGAACATTCGTACGATGTGAGTCCAGTTGTGCAAGTTCCATGCAGGAAGTGGGTCTGTTCGAAGTCAATGTGAAAAAATTCGAGTGCACTGCTGCTGCCCGAACTGGCAATGAAAAACACAATAGTTGTCTCTCCTTAAGGGTGATACCCGTCGTTGTTCCTTCATAGGATTGACTGCAAAGCATTTGTTAGCGCGACACAGCACGCTGTCGCAATCCGCAGAATGTTTGGAGCCGAGCGTGCCTTGCGACGCGTGTGCGCGTGTTCAGTGTCACCTGAAGGCCTCTCCCGTCATGCCTTTCACCTCTTGCTTTTGAATGTGTAGCTCACTTCTGCTTTTCTTGTTCCAGGAACTGTCTATGGGGTACATGTACTTCTTAGTGGGCGTAGGATAGACCATAGGCAATAGGATTTAATTAGTTAGGTTTGTTTAAATTGCGCCATGGGGCCTTGCATCCCCAGGGGGACGCGGTTACGAGTACCTCAGCTCTAGCTAGGCTTTCGGGGCTTCTAACTCTCGTGCCCACTTCGCTTCTTTTTATTTTCATGCTTTTTTCTCTAATAATTCTATATCGTTTCTTCCTCTTCTTTGTCAACTTGTTGTTATTATGCATGGGGGATGCTGTGTCTGAATACCCTTTTTGCAAAGATTTCCCGTTCTCTTAAGTCCATACTAAATGGTCCCTGCTCCTGCGGTGCGAGGTTGTCTAAAGTTACTGAAGTGCTGCTATCACTACTACCGTTAATACTTTAGCACTCATAAGTTTTGTGGCTATTTATGTAAATTTCACCTATGTAATTAGTAGATTTCTAGAAATTTATTTCAAATTTTAGCGTACTTAAATGTTGAAGCAAGAGAAGGAAATTCTCTTTTCAGCCGCAAAATGGTAGAAGCTTTACGGTTGCCAAAGTACGTATACATGTATTCATACGCCATTCTGAAGCTTACTTGTATAAGTGGCTCCGCATAAATTAATCTTGGCTGCCGAATACAGCGTATCAAGCCTACATCAGTAATGGGTTGTTCTATTTTTAACAGTGCGGACATTTTTGTCATAATTTTTGTTTCGTTTCTATTCGTCGCTGCGTTAAATACTAATACGATAGTCTATTTAACGCGTGTATTTTTGTTAAATGTTCCACTGCTCTGCGCATTCACAACTTTCAAGCTAGCCAATATGATGTTACTCCCACGTTTTCCGCTTGTTTTAAGCTCTTTCATTTACGGTCGTATTTCTTCTCGTGCTTTTAATTTATCACTTGGCTTTCTCTCTCCATTAAGTTTGCTTCAAGGTAGCCGATAAGTAACCTTGTCTTCAAGCTTCCTTGGTGGATATTTTCAATTTAATTTTTATTGGAATTCCTTGCGCGCAACTCTTCATACATCTCTGATTACTTACATCACGATCTCCAGCCAATTTCAAGGTAATCTCTCCCAATAAGGGGGCGACTTCTGTGCTCGCCGTCAGCAGTCAGCATGCCGCTACCGTATGCTTCTCTTCATCAAGTCTGACTTATTTTTATCACTCGAGATAAGAACATTTCTACGATGGGCTTGACTCCGAGGCATCGAAGATCCATCCTCGACCCCTGCATACAAACTGTGGCCAATGACGCTCTTTAGATTGACAGATTAGGACTTCCTAAGCGGACCAGCCTGTGTTCTTTGGCTTTTACTGAGGACCAGACGGCGTCGTCTTGTGCCTTTCAATCTCAGCTATGTTCACACTGGCCTTGTCCGAAGAGACTTGTAATGTTACTGTCTCCACAGTATTTACCCCTTTCGAGGCCACCATGGCAGAAAATAGCTCGAGGATAAGCAGTCTTCACTCGAGCAAACCATGTTCACAGTGTTTCAAATAAGCTCGTCGGAAAAAAATTGGGCAGCTTCACTGCATGAGGTGCTCGATGTAAGGTACTCATCGAACAACGCTTGCATGAAGTAACAGCGTCCGTAGCTGGAGTTATTGGGACTGGGATTGTCAAATAAAAATGGGGATATTACAGTGAATTAGAAATTGTTCTACTCAGAAACCTTGGCGTTCAAATATTTTATTAGTGCAATTTTTTTTATCATGTATATTAATTTGGTACCGTATTATCTTACTTGATTGTTCTAAGACCTTTCCCTTCCCTTTGAAAAAACTTTTATATGACACTTCTAAGTCGGATAGAATGATTAAAATACCGTTGTCTAAAGTGTGCCACCACTTTCAGTCAGCGCATCCTTTCGTTGTAGTGCAACTTCAATTCTAGAACAGCGATCAAAATAAAAATCGACTCCAATTTATAATTTTTTCTTGGTGCGGAATGCCGCTCTTTGATATAGTTCGCGGAATCGCATGCTCTACCATACCTGGAGAGCTGCGATTTTAAATCAGTTTACTTGTCGGAATTTGAATTTGCATTCCTTTCATTCGGACCAAGTTTAGCTGATTTGTTGGCGCATTTAAGAGGCAACAATTGGATCCCCGTCGCCTATCGGAACTCGCCTGTTTAGGCAGAGATTTGATTGGTTGCATTCCTTACCGAGTTTTACTCGAATACTGCGCTTTGACCTTGTATTTGGCAGAGGAGTTTTGATGACGTGTTCAGCACTTGTCACATTCTAAACGAAGGTGAGAGTTGCGACTCAACTGGCTGTCATGGTCGTATTAGCGGTCGTGCATTTTTGCTTCGAGTAAACAATACTGGCTGAATGCTATGTGATCAAATTCTAGAGAGGTATTTCTTGAGTATATTTTTTTATTATCCATCAAAGTTTTTGAAAATTAATATTTAGTTGCCGGTGCCGATCTGAAATGACTGGAAAAGGCGATCAGATCCTCATAGCACTCGCTTGTAAATTTCTCGTCTACAGCATTCCAATAGGTGGTCCAGTCTTAGGATCTCGAGCATTACACGAGCTTCCTCGGTAGGAACTTTGGAAGGCGCCGGAAGTCGTCGCGCCTGGATCGCAAAACTGCAATCGCTGGCGCTTTTTAGAGTTCATCGTTATCGTTCGATTTTCTCCTGCCAACTGCTGCACTTTGCCCGGATGAAGGCGGGTAACGTTTGCCGTCTTTGGTTTGCCTGAAAATATGTGGCCACTCACAACTTCCCCTTTCGGGAAGGAATACTGAAGGGGCCCAACATTGTCTCTGATTAAGAGGTGGAAGTAATCCTTGGGTTGCGTCCAAGCGCGGTCATGAATTAGGAAACCGAATTTTTCGGCCCCTCCCTCCTCACACTGCGCCGACCGGTGGTTTCAGAAAGAATGCTTACATGAAGAGTTTTCGATCATTGGGAAAGGGTGTGGGCCGATCTAATCTTGCACTCTAGTCCTGCTGGAGCGTCTGATCGTCAGTGAAACTCTGCCTTGTTGTTGACGGTTACTCCCTGTAAATGTTGCAATTCATGTTAGTCACGTTCATTGTGAATTCCTGAACAAGACTTTGTGATCCGGCGGTTGTTTCCTCTCTTTGGCTTTCCACGGTGCGCAGGAATGAAGAGAAAGAGAGAATGCGAGAGCAACACGCACACGATCACGCAGGGAGGAATGGTCCTTATGCAAATCCCTCAACTCGACACCAAGCGAGCTGCTCCTGTTGCCGATGTTGTATTCCTTCTTTAATTCTGTGCATCACGCTCGGGTTACTCGAGCTATCCTGTCAAAGCCCACTGCTATTTCTGCCTTGGCATGAATATGCAAATGTCCATTAATTAAGCATCTTTGCTTTATGACCGTCTCCTTGATGTTGTCAGCATCCTTCTGGCTGTGTAATATCATGAGCAATGCATTTAAGAATAGCTCAGCAGGAAAATGTAAATCCGTCACTTAATGTATGTGGTTCATGAATTTTTATACCAGGAAATGTATTATCCTCATTAATGGTTTCAACGCTATCGTGTAAGATTTTCTAGCGTGGCTTTTGGTGTGAGCATAATTAATTTATGAACATACTTAATTTCGTAGGTTTGTGTTGCCCAACTACGACCTGCGTTGCTAGATTCAACCCCGATCCCTTTGTTTGAAGAGGTCTTTCCGGGTGTCCAATTTCCTTCTGTTTTTTGTTAATCTACGACGAGTTTGTAATATGTTGCCACCAGCTTTACAGAAATAGAGGATTAACTTGTTAACGGTCACGGCCCAGGCGGCCGGTGTTGCATTCACATGATATGTGTAATCGACAGCGACCGTGTGAATGCAACAACCACGCGGACATCATATGGCTATACCCATTAACAGGTTAAGAAATAGGTAATGAATAATCTTATCTTCTGATGCCAGGCGGAAGAAGTAGTGCATTTACCTGAAAATTTAATGTATTCGATCTGCATATAGTTTTTAGGGACTGTAGAAATTTGGTTCGACACATTATATTCGTTCAGAATAACTGTGTGCCATGAGTGGAGTATCTGAGTGGTAAACTTGAACAACAGCATACTCAGTCGACTAATCGTCTAATGCGTAAAGGATGGGTCCCCTAAATTTGTCTTATCAGCTGCATCAGGGACTTGGCCGCTTTAAAGCTCAGAAGCACGACACACGTTCCATCCAGCTTTTGGTTGTTTTTGTGCTCGGTTCAAAGTGAGTTTAGTGAACCGCGCTGCTCCGTCAATTGAATTGGTTCTGTCCCGGCTCGGACCGATTGAGTTCTGCCTTAAAAACACACCAACTTGCGAGTCCAATTGGCCGCTGTTGATCCAGGCCTTGGCGCTGCTGGCGCCCCCTGTTTGCTCATCATTTTTGACCGCCCACTTCTGACAGTCTTCCAATGAAGTTGACTCCTTTCGTCTTCATCTCTTCTTGCTTAGCACTTTCCCTGCCAATGAATCTTATACAAGTGACAGCTCTATTTTTAATCGTATGGCGCTGCTTACTTGCGAGCGACTTACTCCTTTTCTTGAGAAATGGAGTAGGTCGCTTGGTCTCTCCAGCTAAGTAAGAAATGAGGACTGAAAACGAATGTGTTAAGTGGTAGTTTGAAAGGGCTTTTACCTTCGTGCGCCATTATCCTATCGAAATTGACTCTATCGACTCGCTGCTTCCTAGCGTCTTGATTTAGATTAAACTTCACTTTTTTGTTTTGCTGCTATCACCGTTCACTTGAAGTGCCAGTTTCAACTCATGTGTTCTAAACTTTATTTTCATAAAAATTTTATCTCTGCTTTTTTAAGAATTGAAATGACAGTGTATTCTATTATTTTACTTCAGTATAAGTTTAATAATGTTTAATTGATTCTCTCGAAGTTAAATTGATGATTTAAATAGTTGAGGTGACTGCAAACCGCGAAGCTTAGGTGCTGTCAAGTACCACCATATGGCGGTGAAGACTTCCCTTGGTACCTCAGTTGACGGTTTTGGAAATTTCGTCCTCTCTACTGTATGAAATGGGACCAAGTCTTTTCGGCAATATTCTCAGATGAATGGGCAACTCCTTGGTGATATTTTTTGGGGAGATTTTCCAATTGTTTCACGTGGGGTTGAACCTGTCCCTCATAACTAGATGGTGCTTTTTTCATCTTTTCCTTCCGATGAACCATTAGTAAAATGATGCTGCCGACTTTTTTAATTTAATTGATCTCAATCGTCGCAATAAAAGCCTTTAGCTGCGCCGCAGTTTTCCTGTCCCATGAGAATAACGTAGAAATCGTAACGAGGGTGACGTTGGACCTGACACACCAATGGTTGGCCGTGAGTACGTCAGCACGCGTGGGTGGTGGAGACGTGCTGTGTACGACCGCACCGTCTCGCTCACGGTCCACGAGCCCAGCACTTCTCTGAGGCCTGGGACGTCATTATAGCTTCTCCAGCGTCACGGAGCTGCAGACTGGACGGCTGCAGTGTGCTGCTCTGAGGCAGTTACGACGCGAGACTCGAGGCCAATTGAGCTCCCACTGACCTCTTTTAAAAGAGACCGGATTTTAAAAACGCGTCGTAAAGTTTCAGATAAAAATGTTTTAATTTTTTTTGTTTGTTGTCGAATGGAATTGCATTGTTTCTCTTATCTAAGAATTTTAACTGTCCACAAGTGAGTAATTTGAATATTTTCAGGGCAAACAACTTATTTTTCAACCGTGAGGGCGTTTGCTTGTCATGATTCTTAAATTTCCTTCACATAACAGTATATGTATAATACTTCAATATCCAAGATATAAAGCGTACATCCCGGCACAGCGTGCGATTTTCATATTTTCAGTATAAATGTTGATTGAGTTTTATTCTAAAGTCTTTTCATAGCCGTGCTTTTTTTATTATCTTGAAAAGTTGGAACCTAAAAACGGTCTCTGTGAATCTAAGAGACCGCATTCATTTGCTCGAATCGCGCCCCATATCGTCGCCTAAAACGTGTCGTAAATCACCTCGGTGTTCAAATTATTCCACCTACATCCTGCTAATAACTGCCCGCATGTCATACGGGCAAATTGCCCAGTCACACCTGTAAATTGCCCGATGTCTTACCAATAAATTGTCCCGACGCGTTACAATAAATTGCCTTTACGTCCCATTTATTAATCGCTTCTATGTGCGATAAATAAATTGGCACAACGTTCGAAGTTACCTCTGGGCGTGAGTCATCTCGAGGCACAAAGTCATCCCGGGAGACAAAATCGAGACACAATGTCATCCCGGTATAGAAAATCGAGGCACAAAGTCATCCCGGAATACAAAATCGAGGTACAAAGTCATCCCGGAATACAAAATCGAGGTACAAGTCATCCTGAGATACAAAATCGACGTACAAAGTCATCCCGGAGTACAAAATCGAGGTACACAGTCACATAGGGGTGCATAACCACCCCGGGGTACAAAGTCACAGTCACCCCTCCCATCACGGACATGATTCAGTCCCCTCACTGGGGATTCGAGTGAGGCTTGTGCTCTCAGTCTCGAGTGAATTATTCCCAGGGTTTTGAACAGCGGATATTGCGGCGGTAAAGTTACGTTCCCAAATATTTCATCCGTTGCCACTCTCGAGCCCAACTTTGTCGTCGGATGTTTGAGAGGAACTATGCGTTTAAGGCAACACAATATTTAGTTGTACTAAATCATCGTTTGCGCCTCTGCCAAAGCATATCGAATCAGTTTTTTGCGATCTGTACATGTGAAACAAGAGTAGCGCACGCCTCTCCGTGTGTAATTATTCTGCTTCCGTGAAATGACTGCAGTGAAAACGTGATTTTAAATGTTTTTCTAGGAAAACATGTCATTCAAATTTCATGTGATCAAATGAATACGTGCGTATTTATGCATTTATTTGTTTATTCATGTATTTGTTTATCCATTTATTTGTTCATTCATTTACTTGTGTATTCATTTTTCAGTCGTCTTACATTTTAAGCTGAGCTCTTATTCAGTCAGGGTTCTGTGTGACGGAGATCATAGATCTTCACCGTGCCTGACAAATGCGTAAACTTTAGTGCGTGGACACTTGGTGTCCAGATTGAGTTTCACTCTCCCTCGCTGTTGGCCTTCCTCTCGTCTCCCGACCGTCTTGGTATGGCAGGGCTGCTGCTCGTCAGCCACAACGTACCACACTCACTTGACCTCAGCGCGTACATGCACAAAGCCTTCCTCTGCTCGCTGGATGTCCAGCAGTAAAAATTGTCCATCTCTTCGTGCAATATTACTCGCAAATGCCGCAAGAAAAAACGGCACATCAAACAAGGACCTCAGAGACCTCCTCGCAGACGGCCTGACTTACAGCGCACGTCTTTCTGCCATCCACTTTCACTTTTGCCCTTCCTCCCATCTCAGTTTCTGGCTTTTTTGCCATTTTCTCATTTTTCCGTCAATTTGGCATGCTTCTTTGTTTAGGCATAATTTCAGATAGCAAAGGTGAAGAGGTACGACAGCGGATCGAATTAGAAATATGTTGGATTTGTAGTTTCATATTACCCACTTGTCCTGTAAGTGAACGTTTTTCGTTACAATAAAGTGCGTTTTCAGCTCTCCGTTTTGTTTCTTTACTTGCCTATTTCAAGTATCGAATTTCGCTAGAGGGCCTATGCCTTGAGCTAATTTTTTACCCCAATTTGATTGGTGGATGCACTGAGCTCACCTGTTTTGTTTGCCACACCGGGGGTTATGACCTCTTTTTATGCAGCTCATTAGATTTCTCGTCACACTTTGCCAACAGTTTTGCCTCGAGTTTCTTCTCTTTTTTTCGTATGGCAGGGGCGCCTCATACCAACAACGTCCTCCTGTGAGTCCTCTCTACTTTTCTTATTTGCGTTTAGTTCTTTGTTCAGCCGTTCATTACAGCCTTAATTCTTACCAGGACAAGATAAAGTTCTGTCTTGTATAAACAGTCCTATGTTCTATATGGCGTACGTGTCTGTCTTGGACTACATCTTTAGCATCTGGGCCTTATATTCTGTGACCTTCAGTTCATAGCCTGGAAATTGTTTCGTTTTCTTTCACAAATTATTAGGAAGGTTTAATAGCTCTCAAAGTTTCATATTCAGTCAATTGAAAACAAATGAAAAGGAATCTCTTCAAGGGCCATCCAAAGTTTTGAAGCTCGGCATCACGCGAAAGCAAGTTTTAAGTAAAACTATGTTTTTTCTTCGAAATTTTTAATTGGACTCTCTTAGCGCACGGTGTACTTCCGAGCTTGCCGCATAATATTCGCTAGCTTTATGGCGAACGTCACTTAGTCGAAAAAACGCGTTACCTTTGAAAACTCCACGCGACTCAAAGCTCAGAAGAGTGCTTCATTAAAGATTTTTTCGCTTGAGTTTTGAAACATAATGAGAGCGAGCATTCGCTGACGATGTCGTGATAGTGGCTGCTCATCCGATCTTGCTTTTAGGCTCTCAGGAGTTACACTCGTTCAAGCTAGATTTCATTATTACGTTCATAAAATACTGATTATCTTTGCGTTTCCCTTGTGCAGATTTTAAATGCACCTCGCGAGTGGAAATAGCACTTGGTGAGGCGGGAATCATTAGGCCTCAGTTCCAGAAACAGCGCGCGATTCATACAACAGATTGCGTATTGCGTCCATCTGGTCGTCTCTCATCAAACTCCAGTTAATTCTACATTACGCGGCGCTCGATGAAACTCATCAATGGATTTGTGTCGGACCGTTTTCATATTTTTTCGTCATTCGTAATATTTTTGGACTTCAGCTCTACTTTCGGCAGTTGATGCTGAAACGATTGTTGAATGGTTTGGTGTACTGTCGCTCTGATTTCCATGGTTCCACGGACCTTTCTTGTGTACTCATAATTTTCTATATGTGTTAAATGTCCTCGATTTGACCGAGGTTCCAGTGTTATTGAAAGTTTACTTGAGGTTAACCGTATCGGCACCTTCGTTAAGAAAAAAAGAAGCGGAATTGGAAGAACTTCGTGCGCCTCCTCGCTCTATCTGCTTGCTTAGCACCGTCCCTGTGTGAATGAACTCGCCAAAGCAGCATTCACTGCAGTAGCAGAGATGGTAGTTCACTCGATTTATTAGTAGTTCTTATTCATTGAAGGGCTATAAAGCAGAACTTTAGTTCGCAGTAATATTGTGTCCTAAGATCGAACTGCATAGGGGAATTTAGAAAAAAATATATTTTTTTTTTGCTGCCTGACCTACATGGAAAACTCCTGAACTCGCCATTATCAAAAAAGTTGCCGAGGTATGAGTTGTATATCTTCTGTTTGATCATGATTATATTCGGTGGAAAATGAGCGTGAATAGTGTGCATAGTTATCGTTTTCGTAAGATGTTCTCTTTGGAATATTAATTTTTATTGAATAATATCAAACTGGTCTTTTCCTTCTCATCTGTTAGCGAGCAACGAAGTTTTCATAGGAACGCTTTGAATTACCCGGCTCTGAATTACTGCACATCGCTATCGCTCTTTCTTACAAAACGCTCACATTGCAGCCGCACTGTATAGGTTCAATTGTACAAAAGACACAACTTCTGATAAGACCGACTGTCGGCTTTGGGTGTCTGCAGTGGGAACAGACTCACTGCATCGAGGGTAAAGGAAAAAATATTATTTGGCTTTTTTTATTCTCGTACTTAGTCGAGGTATAACCCCTCAGGGGGCATAGGATAGGCCATAGGCAATANCGGTGCATTGCGTCTAACCCTAATAATAATAATAATAATAGTCGAGGTATAATTGTATCATCGGTCAACCATCGTCCAACTCCGGTTCATTTGAAACTAAAACTCTCGAATATTTCTTGACGACCAAAGCTAAATTGATTGCTTCTTTTTTTGTTCAGATTTATATTAATGTTTGGATGAATTAACGTTTTTTTTTGTGTGTGCGCGCTGCTTTTGCTCGTGTTCGTACCTACGCCAACCAAATTGAATTTCTCTCGTTTTCGACCATTTTTAGCATTGTTCAAAGAGCGATATGCCTATAATAGATATGCTTTTTGTTATAAACATTTCAATGCATTTTATTTCCAGCGTTCATTTTAAGGAAATACTTAAATCTACTCAATGCCTCGATGTTCAGACGGTCGTAAATGAGTGATGTGCTTCACTTGGAACCATGCCACTAATCATTTCTTCGATTTCAATTAGAAACCATCGCGAGGGATCCACGAATTGTCACCGATTACTTCTGAAATCATTAACGTATCAGGACTTGGTGAATGACCGTGGGCTCTAACAAACCATTTTTAACATCCACTCGAGTTCTTTCTTCTCCAGAGAAGGGTGATGAAGTTCTGGGTCGATAGTCAGCGGAGCATTTCTCTGGTCTTTTATTTTCATGTTGGAGATCAGTGATGGCTTGAGTCATGGAACTCTTTCTCTCTCCCTCTCTCTCTCTGTGCCTCTCCCCCAAGGTGATCGATGTCAAAGTTCAAGTCGACTGTAGCTCTTCCCTAATGCGATTACTCAGAGAAATTAGCTGCATAAACAGGCGCTTTTTGTCCTGGATAAAGCTCTTGTGTCACTTAAAGGCCAGCGCTCGGCCGCTCTCGCCTTATAAAGTGGTTGTTCTAAACTTGCGGTTTGATTTCACGTTTGTCCGTTCAGTGCTGAGCAAAGAGGAAATTTGTACTCTGCCTCCAGGTCAGGGATTGCTGTCATTCTTCCTGAGTTTTTTTTCGCATTTTCGCAGGAAATTCATGAGGCGTGTTGCCACGTTCCTTTTCATTGAAATGATAACGCTTAATTTTTTTCAAACGGTGAAGCAATTTTGCTGTTTTGTTGCAGCTATTCATGCAAGCTTATTTTAATTAAGCGAACTGAAATGAAACACGGGCCAGAAAACAGAGAAATTCAATATCATGCTGTAACAGATGCCTGAGAATCAATTTTTTTAATTGATTCCAGGAATTGTATTGAAGCTCACACGAATGTTCAGTTTATGACTCGTTGACCATATAAATGGTGATGGAGAAGCTGTTGAAAAGATTCCAACCCATATTGATGCAACACAGTACTTGGATGACGTTTTATTTCTATGGACTCGCTTTACTGCCTGTGCTTCTGGAAGTTTTCCTGTTGTAAATTTCATCATTCGGTTCAGAACGAGATAATTTTGGAGAACTTTGCTCGTACTAACTCTTCAGTGACTGAATTGGTTTGAGCTGTGTCATCAATTGTACTTACACTTTGTATTCTGACGCATTTCTTCTACTTTGACAGATGGCTTCACGAGTGAAAAACGTTGTACTTTTTACCGATGACTTCGTGCTCTGCCCTGTGCTGCCAATGTGGATTTTGGAATCCACTGTCACAAAGTTGCTGGTGGTTTTTCGTAACAAGCTAAATGAAGCCTTATTGCCTAAATACATAAGGCTGCTGCCCCTTTTTTGAACATAAGCATCATGCAGTCTTATCGCGAAATAATTTGATCAGTAAGGGTTAATGAAGAACTCCAGCGTCGTCGTCATCACAAGGCCTCCTCATCGCGTCTGGGCTGTCGAGGTGCGTGTAAATGACTCTTCACGACGTCGCACAATATCGTCAAAAACCATGAAAAAAAAACCTTGCTCAAAATTTTCCTCAGCTTGTAAAATTTCTTATTGGATTTGGTCAGTTTTCTTTAAAACCACGATCTAGGTTATCGCTTTTTGGACTAAACGATTACCAAGTTTTTGACCCGATAAACGATGATGGATAGTCGAATATCTTCAAATAATTATTGCTTGAGGCTTCTCTCAAAACCCTCATTCTTGTAATCTTTAAACTTATGCAACGATGGTATTGAAATTTCGTTAAAAGTTAGTGTTTGCTTTACTTTTGATAAATTTTGGGTTGTATATCCGTACAATATTCCTTATTTATACCAATATTTAAGATTGAGGTCTAAATATTACTACTTCATCATCACGATTTTGATCCTTGCTTTTTATGAAACATGAACAAAATTCGTCGATATTCTTGCTGTACACGTGTTGCCCAATAAATCTCAATGATTCTCATTTCATTAATTGATCAAACTTGAGTTCGCTTCCAAGAGTCAAATGAGAGTTGGAAAGGGCGTGATTCAAAGGTTATTTTTTAATGGCTTCAAATATTAGTGTCAACTGAGACCTGCACGTGCAGCTCTTTTAAAATTCATGAGAAAATTGCTAACAAAATTTTGAAGTGAAGATTGCACCCGAGATAACCTTCGCTAAGCAGTCTCCAGCCTGCTTACCCCTTGACATTCGTCCGCTCATACACAGTATATCCTCACCGTTGACGACGGAGAAAACTGCCATTAACGTCCATGTGGTTAATTAGGATGCCCTTTGTGCTGATTAGTCGCTCAATTATTTCGTCCATTTGAATTTATATTCGCTGGCCTGCACGGTGTGCCTTTAACGCGCGGCGCTCGTTAGAATTACTTCAAGTCAGCCCGCTCTTGGACGCACAGTCATGCGCACTGTTCAACTTGCACGCGCACATATTCTTCTATATGCATGACCCTTAATAACTCGCGCGTTAAAATGCGGACCCCATTGAACAAGAGTGCGTCCTTTTATGCAATATCCACCGTACGTTCTTTGTGCCCTTGCCGATTTGATTCCGGCGGGAATTTTTTCTGAAATGTGTGTTTTCTATTGGACGGGATGGCGTGATTCACGGCTAGCTCATGCATATTATGTAGTGTGTGAATGTTTGCCCTCTGTGCAGTTGTGCACCACTTTCAAGACACATGTGTGTACTCCATTGAATGGAGAGATCACTATGTAGTGTTTGTCGATGGTTGTTGAGGGCTTATCTAACCTTATTACGCCCGAGAAACGCCCTGAAGTGGGATTGCCTGGGGTCTAGTTTGGGGAACAACGCGCTCCTATTAAAAGTGTGACTTTCCTGAGCTCTGCTGCATGGTGTGTGTGTGTGCGTATTTTAAGTGCCTGTCATCGTGATTGATTTGTTTGGCAGAGTTACCAGTCTCTTCGCAATTAGTTTACCAGTAGCTTAAGTACTCATTTCATCTTACTATTCGATCTACGAGTCATTTGATTAGTCTTTCAACTATTTCTATTATTTGTCACTTTACTAGCTCTGTTGGTCACCCGCTACCTAATCCTCGATCGGACATAGCGAAATCAGACATTTTTTCTGAACCAATGACCATAAACGCTGATCTTATATTTCTCTATTGTTTTATATTCCATGTTCGACGTACCCTAGTATTTTACATTGTTAATTGAAAGCTCGTTTCGTAGTATGAAGTGAAGGCTGGTTTTGCAACAAAAATGTTTTTCATTTTTTTATTCCACTTTTTCGTTGTAGGTTTTTTAGTTTCGCAATTTTGTGTTGTATTCCTGTGAGCTTGGATTTCCAGTTATTCAATCTTTTGTTAGTGAAAATTTCATCACCCTATCTAATATGTTATTAACGTGTACCTTAACTAACTCGTCTCCATCACGTTTTAATGCGACAATCATGCTTCATTTTTCACATCATTGCACGCTTTGCTCTGCTCTGAGAAGCCTTACATGCAATAACACGATGTTAAAGTTAACTCACAATTTGGAAGTTTTTCAAAATGGGCTACGTTAACTTTAGAATAGCGTGGTTGTTGAGGGATGTATTTATGAGGGCGAGTTATCTTTGAGGGAGGTGTGTGGCAAGCAGCGTGTGAGGTGTGCAGCGTGTGAGGTGTGCAGCGAGTGAGGTGTACAGCGTTGACACTCCTCACATTCCTGTCGCATCGCAGCACTGGATGTCGCTCTTGAGCCTGTGAATCTGATGTCAATATCCTTCGCTGGCTTTGTTAAGAGCCGTATAGCGTAACCTTGTACGCCCTAGTGTGACTCTTGGGTCACACGTGAATCTAACTAGTACATCACTTTACCGGGGTAAAATTCATCTTTTAGGTCCCTGTAGAAAACAGGGCGCGGTAATCACACGTTGCAGTATTCATCCAGCACACACCAACACCGAACAAAAACGTTTGCTCACTGCGAGATATTAAGTCAGGGCGTGTAGGGCTAACAGCGGAATAGAACGTTCTTGCTTGCGTAAAGATCGAGATGGATCATTGGGGGCCTTCCCTGTGCTGTGGTTTGCTGTATTTTGCATTTCTGTGATACGCAAGGCTCTTAGAGCTTATTTTTTTTATAGTGACCATATTTGTTAGTTTTTTATATTGTATTGCGCACTTAAAAGTATTCGTATTTTCGTGATATCTCGTGTCTATGTGTATAAGTTTTTTCTTTGTTTAGGTTTTCAATAATGATGATGCGTCTTGGTTGTAAAATGTTGCTTCCATAGTTATTCATCAGTATTTTGGGCAAAATCTCTTCTCCATTGGGCTGCGAATTTGTGCAATATTCTATAAACGTATCCGGAAGTGACGGCGATTACGAGAAAGAGGTAAAGTGAACCCATGTTATTTCAAGCGACAGTCACAGGGAAAGAAAATCATAAAATCCAATAGACGTAACTGTTATACAATGTGGAAGATAGTTAGCTTTTGATAAACTACCGCTCTTTACCTCAGGAAGGATAAAATATGTGCTCGAACTCTCGACTTCGTTGGAGAACAAGCCACGATGGTGACCATATCATTTCGTAACGCCTTCAATACTGGCGTCGGTGAAACAAAACCTCGAGTATGGTAGGATTCCTTGGACAGTGTGTGAGTCGTAGGCTGACTACAGACATCGTCTTGGACCATCGATCTAATGAGATCGGTGTACAAGGAACTGAGAAGCGAATACTCATTTGGGCTTCATCCTGAGTCTTGTAACACTGACCTTTTCCATTTTCTTCCAAGGCTCATCGTCTACTCTTTTCCAGTGTCTCCTCGGGCCTCGCGCGGTGTCAGTATTGTTCGCAATAGCTTCCTCGGACATGCTTTCAGTGGCGTGCCTTAGAAATAGCGTACAGAGCCATTCGGGTCATAGGAACTTGGCAGGACTTTACCAGGTGCACTTCCGTTACTCGTATCTCTCGCTGAAAGACGGTTTTTTGAAAAATCTACAGACAGTGTTTTTTTTCAAAGTTTGACACTCGATTGTTCTACTTGATCTTTTTAGCTCACTACAGTTCGGGTGTCTAGCCTGGGATTCCACCGACTAAATGTTCGAGCGCTATTCTTATATTTCTTCTTTATTTTTCCAGGTTGGGTTCAGTATTGAACTTCTAAGTCCCATATTCAATCTAGTGCATACGTGTTCTTCAGGGTACAAATATTGCTCTCAATTTTCATTGTTCTCTCAATATCGTTAGCTTCCAGTTGATGCTCTTAATTACACGTGTTCTGTCATGTTCAAGGGCCGCCTGCGCGATTAGTCTCGTGTCATGGTCGACATCCGTACTCTGTAGGTTAAGATAAATTCGTTGTTACTGAAGCCTGCGTCTTACTTCGAAGAATTCTGGGAACGAGGTATTGGAGTTTTCTGCCGGCATTGTTCCGGAATAGATGTGTGAACGAGTTAGTTAATATCGAAGTGACTTCAACGATTCCAAGAGGGCGTGATTGAATTTCATATAGAAATCGTCAATCCAACTTCTGTACGTCCTTATACAATTAATAAATGCATTTTAAAATTATAATCATAGTTTTCTGTTTTTTTTTTATATTTATCAAAGTGTGGTTGTGATGTTACTGAAAATGCTGCGTTAATTGTTTGACCCTTGACCACATTAGAATGAATTTTAAAAAAGTAAACCATTGTGGCTTATAGGACACGCCGCGCATCATCGATGGCCGCTGAGACAACGTGTTATTAATGCTCAAACTAACTTAATATTTCCCCTAACAAGGACGAGTCAATTTGTTTTAGCCAACTCGAATTTTTCAACCTTTCTCGAGTAAATTCGCCAGTTTCCGATTGAAAAAAAAATATTTTGACACGAGCTTACTCGTCTTTTCTTGACTTCTTCCGGTACAAACTGACCATTCCGGAGTGTACTCATACAGAATTTGCATTTGGAGCTGTAAACCTGCCGGTGAAGGGATTATAGGGGCTGAAATTTGATTTTTTTAATCCACCAGTGCACTAGCTTTGAGGTCAGAATTTAATGTGTAAATTTGCGTAGGTGTATGTCAGGGTTATCAAAAATATCTTTAGTTTACATTTACCAATTTTCTGGGTATGTCTTTAACTTTAGGCATGTAAAATTGTATTTTTAGGAGCTAGAAATTGTGCACCGAGGTGTACGTTTTTCCTCATTTCATGGAGCGGACACGCCGCGTGTATGTAAAACGATAAATTTCACCTCTTCTCTGAATCGTGCACTCGAATAGGAATTCGGCTCGCTTGAATAATTACGGAATAATTATGTATTCCGTACGTATTACCGGGCTTATTCGGGACGACAATTATCGCATTGATCGAACTTCATGGACACTCGCCTCTTGTAATTTCGAGCGACCCTGAAAATTCTCTTTCAATAACGTACGAGTCGACGCAGCCAACGCATGACATGGCCCGAGAAATGCGATGTGTTCTGCTTCTTGAGCAAACCGCAATTGGTGTTCACAAACAACCTACCCTACATTTTATTATTTTTCTTTGAATTTATTAGTAGTTGAAGTTGCGCGAGCTGCAAGAGCGTTTTACGAGCAGTTCCTTTTATTCTGCATTGTGTCTGCATGCCATAAAGCATTAAGCTGTTCAATCAACGTTAAATATTCTAGCTGGTATAGAGGCCGATTTAAACAGACTGCCCATTCGCCATGTGAATTATTATTGCATGGTCCACACTGCAGTGGCCGCTCTCACTTCACTCTGCCAAAGCAGGTGAAGTGACTTGTTTGCTATGACACTCGTAACTCCGTTCCTTGATGTGCTGACCTCACTGTTAGCTATTGTAAACTGTTAGCTTTTGGTCGTAATTTGTGGGTCCACACGGGTTTCTCGTGTGTATCCCAGTCTGTCAACTTTAGCGCCGCCCCATCCATAAATTTATTAAAAAATAATTAATAAAATACTTGGCAGGAAAAAATAATTGATGATTATAGATGCCCGGCTAAAAGATTATGTTGCAATGCCACGTAGCACGTGTGATGGTTACTTCCGGCTATACAACTTAATTTACGCGCGTGTGTGATCCATTGCGCACTGTTTATCGAAAACTCAGAGCTTGGGTTTTAGAAACCGAACGGCTTTCTGTTGTGACTTCGGTGAAAAACGATGCCTGTTTTTGAAGCTAATTTCAGCTGTAAGCACAAAAAATTACAGTAAATTACGTGCTGGAGTCGAGTTTTTCGGTAAAAAGTTGTCACTACAATAGAAACGAATAATTTATTTCAGTTTACTCTCAAACTGTTCTAAAGCTCCTGGCAATGATTAGTTACAACTTTCTTCATGATTTTTGCGCGTTTAAAGTCACCAAGCTTTTACAAAATTCGACTGCAATACCAGTGCGTATGTATCCACATTATTTTGCCCCTTTCAGTGTGGCTGTGGCAATAAATTGTCAATGCTTATGGCTGGCGTTTCTTTATTTCTAATCCACGCACAAAGACACGAAATTTTCTGAGCTGTGTGCGCTTCGTCTATAAAGTGTCCCCTGCACCTAACATATAGCACCAATCTTTAAATTGATGGGCACTCACACTGGAGAAAAATATCGTGATGTATTCTGTTAAAGCAAGATCGCCAGAACTGCGCTGACTTCTTTTATCTTGGACGCCACTAATCCTAATATCCTCAGCATTTTATTTATTCACACACGTATGCTTCGGGCTAGGCAAAGATTTTGCTTTGGTACATTCAGTAAGTAGGCGGCTTTTACTTACAACGTTATTTCCAACTGAAGCGTGGTCACCCCGACGTGGATGTTGCACGAGTTGATGTAACGAGAATGCAGTACATTAAAGTGTCGTTTGTAGTTAGAAGTTACTTCTCCATGGTTTCCTATTTGGCCCGGATCAATATGTAGAACAGATTTTTCTCACGACTCGCTATCGAATGAAATTCATAGTTCTTATACGGAATTCAGCATTTCACACAATCTTCAAGTTAGTGCGTTTTTCTACGAAGGCATGTGCTCGTCTTGAACGTAGCTGTTTCTACGTCGAATGTGCGCGTCGGGAGGTGCAAGGGCGGTTTGTATGTACCTTACCGGCAAGTCACAAAATGCGTGTCACTTGAGATTTGCATA
Source organism: Orchestia grillus (assembly GCA_014899125.1). NCBI lineage: Eukaryota > Metazoa > Arthropoda > Malacostraca > Amphipoda > Talitridae > Orchestia > Orchestia grillus. The sequence goes on along the minus strand of VOMN01105668.1, from coordinate 37,223 downwards.
TCAACGTTTTTTCTTAATTTGATACTTCTTGAATAGAATGTATTTAACTCTTTAATATTTATATTTTAGTGTGAATGGATTGAGTATTTGCTCTCAGAAATGCGTTGTGCTCTCTGTGCATTAACAGACATTAACTTTCCCTTCATATAATGCGAAATCGAGTATTTTATGCACACTTTTTCTCGTGAATTAAACTGACTGATGTTTTCAAGTAAGGCGTTCATTAATTTAATAAAACTTATATAATTTTTTGAGAACAATGTTGAATGTATATCTCGAGTATCCATTTTAATTTATTTTATTTCTCATTGATAAGAACTAGATTTAGCGAAAACATTTCGACTATCTGTAAAATTTTTTTGCCGATAGCACGCTTGAACGCTACTTCATAATTATAAACTCTCCGGACAAGGAATTAGTCCCTTATTTTTCGAGTTTGTTATTTACTACGTTCATCAATCGGTTTTCAAAGTTGTGACCTTAGTTTAAGTTATATGAAAGTACTGAACTGGTATCACTCTTCATTCAGAGCTGTCAAGGTTTAAGCTTGTTCCTTAGTTGTTCCACAGCGCTGGGACACAGGCAAGACGTCTCGGAATGGCAATAAGGGCTATTGCAATTGGTCGAGCTAAAAGACACCGAGTGAAGGAAGTGGCGGAATTCGTTGTTGTTTCATGCTGCATTGCTATGCAAGTCTATCAACAATGAAGACATTGTGGTACATGCAGCAATTCATGGCAAAATTGTGGTCGGAAGATATTTCTAACCCATGGAGACCTCCGCCGTGTGTCTAGAATTGTTGACCTAAATCGCTTTGCATCAAAAATAGAATTACCGTGATACATCAATGATGGCCGTTTTCCTGCTGTTTCGGAACGGATTCTTCGTATGGAACTCCATGCAGTGAATACTCGTATGTGAAGCATAGTGGCTCGTAAATAGCCAACGTAAACTCCTGCCGACGAAATCACTCGTTTCAACTGGGCCAAATAACGCGCACATTGGACTGTAGAGGAGTGGAAAACAGTCGCGTGGTCAGATGAATCGTGATTCTTTGTCTAGAGCAATGATAGCCGCTGTCGTATTCATCGATGACTTCATGAATCCTTCAACGAAGCCTGTGGGCAATGAGCGACACAAGGAAGAGTAGGGTTTGTCTAGTTCTGATGCTGTTACAGCTACAGAGAATTCTGTTTTTAATTGATGTATCCTTCAAACTAAACCAACATGGCTGCATTGAGCTGCTAAATAACCAAGTTTTGCCCTTTGCATAATATCAGAATGAAAAAGGTATGTTGTTTTGATAACCTCTCAGGATGACAACTGCCGGGTGCGTCGGGCAAGAACTGTCATTAATTCACGTGACAGTCATACAGGTTATGTCAGGCATTTAGATTAGCCAGCTAAGTCCCCTACTTGATCCCATAATCAAATTTTGGGACCACCTAGAACGACAAGTTAGACGTCGAGAAAATTGTCTACGTACTGTGGCTGCGCTGCGAGAACAGTTGATGCAAGAGTGGTTTAAAATCGACCAGGTGTACATTAGGGCACTAATAGACTCGATGCCGCGCATAATTACCACGATTATTCGTCCGCATGAAGGTTCTACACCACATTTATAGCAAGTGACGAATTTTTTGTTCGTGGTAGCTAAGTACCGAAGCCTCAACGAGTTTTATTTTACAGGTCGCCGGCAGCGCTAGCCATTCTTCCTATTATACTCAAATTCAAGACTAGGTAATTCATTTGCCCGTTGAGAGATAATTATTAACTGCTTGTTCCTCAAGTTAGTGTATGTTTTTTCGAATTCGAAGCTGGATTATTCTTGCCTATCGAGAGATTATTTTTTAGCCCCTTGATCCATACGTTGCCAAATGGGGAGTCAAAATATCGCCTCTCATGGACTCGCTGGGTGGCTTGTGTGACATACATGGAGCTGCCCTGTGTGTGGGAGGGTCCTGACAGTCAATTGACGTAATTGATTTGTAGCTCGGCTGCTCGAGATAACCGCGAAATTGTTTAGTGCGTGACCAACAAGTTGAGTCCCGCTAGGCTGCGTCAACGGCGTCAATTCGTTGTCCTCGGAGTTGTACTCAGTAAGAATGGAAGAAGAAAATCATCATCAAGGGATTTTTTTCTTAGATGTTTTGGTCATTTTGAAACTACCGGTGCAGTTTGTATTTGTGGCTAGCAAGTAACTTGGACTTCTTCATTATGGAGATTTCTGAACATTCAAGTTCCTCCTGCTGTACGCACGCTGTTCGGTGAATTAAATTACCGAATTATAGTATCACACGTTCACGCTTGCCGCTAACTAGCCTATATTTTAGACCCGTTTGATCGGAAGCAAAGTGTTCATTCTAGTGGATTTCAAATTAATAAAAAATTGGTGATATTCATCTACTAGCTTACGTTGTTGAATATAATTTTTGAAAGAGTGCGTGCAACATTTCCCCGTGTTGCGAGGACGCAACGCTGGAAACCTCATCTGGTATCCGGGTTGCCATTATCCAACGGTGTGTTCAAGTGGAGTGATATCGTGGCGGTCTTGGAGTTCCGATTGTTAACTTGTGTCTTCTGTGTTCGTAGTGGGGTTTTAATTGTATCTATTTTTATTCAAATTTAGATTTTACCCGAGTTTGTGCATTATTCATTGCCATGAAACTTCTTGAATGAAAGTTAATTTTCTATTTTACTCGCACGTTACATTTCCCACTAGTTACTCTTATTGAAGGCAACTAATTTGTGTTCTATTCTTGAAAGTCACGTTCAATAAATATTGAAAAATGTTTGCACTTATTCATCAATAGACTCCAGATGTTTTATTTTAATATGAATTTGTCACGGTATTGCTGTTTCATTGTCGGCAGTAATATTGTTATACTTAAGGTGTATCTCTCTACTCGTAGATGAGATTGGCTTGTCTTGTTAATGGTATCGATTATTTCACCGTAATGGAGGATGTGGGAAATCCTGTGTGGACTTCGCTTCGCAAGGCTGAACGTTCAGCAGGATATAAATTGTTGGAAATTCACCTACTTTTCTTAAGTATTTTTTAGGTTATTGTCTAAAAATTCTGTACATATTGCTGGGACATGTGAAATATTGTTTGGTTGCATAGATTGTGTCGAAAAAAATTTCAAGCGTACACAAAGGTGTCCATTTCATCCCTTAATTAATACTGGAGCGGTCTGGTTTTGTAAGAATACGTATTCTAGATACGGGCGAAAAGAACTTCAAGGACATCGGCAAGCGCGCATGTAGCACTCGCAAATTCCACTGCGGGATGAGTGCTCAGTCGCCTTGACTTCACGACCCGCGTCCCACTCTCTGTAACCATCTTTAGAAGGAGTATTTATGTACGCACTCCATGACTGCTTGACTCCTGTGTCAAGCGTACCTGTAATTAGCATTTCCCTCTGTCTAGCTATCAGCCAGGTCTCTTCAGTAGATGCTGCATTTAACCTTCTCTTCAAAAGCTTATTCAGATAGTCTTCTTTGATGGGGCCTTACTTATTTTTCTTTCTCGGCCCCGTACACCCAGTTATTGTCATTAGGTATTTGGTATGTGTCGTATTATATTTCATTTTTACTTTCTACTAAAGCTAGTTAAGTGCAGTGAATTGTTTCTATTGGAGTTCTTCGATTTTGTCTGTAAGTGTAACATTCTCTCAGTGAGAATAATGATAATTTATGAGTTAATGTCAAACTGCCACTTGCTGCTTTATTCTGGCTTTTGGCTATTCTTGTTCTAGTTGATCGTGTTGTGCAGGGAATTAAAACGAGTATGAGTTTATCTCTAATACTATAAGGCCTTCAAGAGTTCCTTCGCTAGGCGCGCCCTTACTTTCAAGCTTGTTTTTGCTCTGGTTAATGTAATTTATTTATTAACCTATACATGTTTAGTCACCTTTTGCTGGAGCTGTGTGTGTACATTGCATGCGACTTCATATAAATCAGCGTGCGCGTGTGTCCATCGTCATGTATGTATACCTCAGTCAAGCTCTGCTCAGGGAACATCTATCACGGATTTTCTGTCGTGTTCCGAGTGGGGTCAACCCGCACTGAGGCTCTCGCTGCCTGCGGTTCACCATTGCAATGTCTGGAGTTGCCTCTCTTTAACCTTTCGCTTCGTGTTCTGGCGGCCTCGTCTCGTAAACTCCAAGAGTTTATTCGCCTTTTGAGGATAAATTCACCACTGCCCTCAAAGGAAAATTAATTTAGTAATTTTAGAAACAGTCTCCGGACCTTGAGTTTGTGCCCCGTTTTACTCTCCTCTGCCAATCAGCCTCTAAGTGAAATTCAGGATGAGTCAACTTGAGGAATCGGCTAGGACGTTACAAAAAAGAGTGCTGTTACCGCTCCAGGGCTTCGCACCATGACTCATTGTGGCCGCTGCTTGGACATTTCCTGAAATGCGATATTGTACAACATATTGTGTGCTCTAGTGACCACGTCTCCATGTACGTTCTTTGGCGTAGGTTGTGCAATTTCTAATTGAAAAATTAAATTTTATACCGTTTTTTTCCGGTGACTCGAATGCCATGCAAAAGAGAGAATGAAGATTTTTAAATTGGTTTACACACGTGTCACTGGACCACATGGCTGGGCTATTCACTAATCTGGGATCTTTGTTTGCGTCCATTCATTCAGTTTTCTTCTTTTCTCGACTGAGTCTTTAAAACGTTCAATGAATGTGGAGAATTAATGAAAACAAATTTTTGGGTTTTCTCTCTCAGTTGCTAACTACCGAAGTGATTGCGCATGAAGTACATGAACACTTGCTCGAAAATTTGCTAGTTAATCTCAAATCAGTTTATTAAGTTTGTGCAGCGCAAATTCCGCGCTCTATTCGTAAGTTATACAAACGAAAACGGTTGGGAGCGCATTGCCATGTTAAAGCAGTAACGTAAGCTGAAAACATTGAAACAATTAAAATGAAGGCACAACTTCAATCAGTCATTGTGACTAGTTGCTGAACGTCGTCAGAATTTGACAATTGAAAGCTCTGTAATGCTGTGCAGGTTATTTATTTTACTACAATTCGAAGAGTTTGATTGTTTTATCACCAGTCTTTTGGAGAAGTGTGCTCGTGCAAGCTAAATGCAAGTATTGTAACTATGTTTTGTATTTTTGGAACACCTGATCAAGCTGTGTGGTCGATTTAGTAGTGTACCCTAGTAGTCACGCTGTTCGTATTAAGAAATTCTATCACATTAGAGTATATTCCCCAGAGTTTCGTATGAAGATATACGAACGAATGCAGTACAGTAACATTAATAAACTCACAATACTTGGAGAAAATTGCAACATTCGCAAATATAACTCGGTATTTTCTCTATTTTACACGCCCATGACATGCTTCCACTTAGCCACGCGGGTGCCCTGCGCCTACTGCTTGCGAATACACTATTGAGATGAGCATACTGGAGTCGAGCGCGTTCAGTTACTGCCCTAGCGATTGAGATCAGTGTTCGGTATTCCTTAGTTGTCGAGTATTAGTTCTGCACCACTCTAATAGAGCTGGTCTGATGTCGATGAAGTGTTACCTTCATCCCTGTTCCTGGAGCATCTCGATCGCAGGTGTAATCTCAATTTATCGTCTTTTTATCTAAAAACTTCTGCAGCTCTTGCTCTTTCGGTGCACTCTAATTTTGAGTGCATAAAGGAAAATATGTTCCATAAATTATTGTGTTTTATATTTATAGTTTCCTAACCGTGAGATCTTTTTTCAACGCTTTGAGGGTAAGGCAGGAAATGAAAGACTAGTTTATGAAGATAAACTAAGTAAACGTCAACAGCAGCATGGTGCTTTAGAGAAAGAGCTACGCGTACAAACATATTTCTCAGTAAACGATACTTTTTGTAAAAGAAACTATTTTTTGATACGGTGCCAGAAACGACAAAACAACCTTTCCACAATCAAATATGTAGGACGGTTCGTTTTCCAGTAAATAAACGTTGCGAGGGTAACTCGTTCAATATGAGCCTCTTCAACGACCGATAGAGATGGTATTTTGGAAATGGACGGCTCGTTGCTCACCTCTCGGCATGCGCTGGAGTGGCCGCGATGATCGCTTCGGCTCCCAACGCTGACGATACCAGCGATGTTTTCGCGGCGCGCTTTATCTCACCGTATCTGGTTCCGATCCGGGCCATCGGAAAACACCCCGAGCTCCGGCAACTGTAAATATCGGTCAAAAATGCGCCCGGGGACCCGTGTTATTTATTTACTCTTCCTGAGGACGCAGGATTTGCTCCTCAGGGAAGTCTCACATGATAACAATTCCGTCAAATAATAGCGTGGTCTCCGTAGACTTGTGATGCTTGGCTCTCCCTCAAAAAAACAAGCAGTTCTTGTCCCGATGGCAGCCCATAATTCAACTTACAACTGCACACAGATCAGGAATAGGACCATAATAGAACTGATAACTAAATGCAGATTAAAAAACCGAAGCTTGCATTTTCAGTGTTTAAAAATGCAGGTGATTTGCATGTCAGTTATTGCGTGCGAGAGGAAATGATATGTCATCTACAGCATGAATTATGTTTTCAAACCCTGTATATTTCTTGTATGCTGTGTGATATAATGCATGGTCTGCTTCTTGGTCAAGTACCTCTCGATGATATATTGCTGTAATTATCAGCAGTTTACTACCAGAATCGATCAGTATTTTCGTGCGGGTGCCCATGCATGACGATGGAAAAAATAATTCCTACAGCTAAATTTGTCCTTGCATTTTAGAAAGACTCTGTCCATGGTGACGTGTGATTTTATATTCCTGATCTGAAGTATCAGTGTACTTGGTGAATTAATGACAAACTTGGAGATGAGGCTGTAAGTGAAAACTTTAAACTTTTTTTAAGGTTTAATTAAATTCAGTTCGTGCTAGTGCTTTTCCGTGAAAGGATTCTGTATTAATTGTGTTAGTCGTAAGATCTTTTCAAAAGTAGTTATTGCTATCAATCAATATTGTTCCCTGGCGAAGATTTGTGACAATTAATGTTCATGTAAATGTATTGCATCCTCCAAAGTCGCTTACAATGATCAGAACGTACTTCACATTTCCTGGTGCTAGAAATGTTTTGATCGTGCATCAATCGTACCTCGAAAAAAAGCGGAAATTTTATTCGTTTTGACTGAAGAAATTTGGGGAAATAAATTCTCTTTGCTATGTCCAAAAAGCCTAAATGTCAAATTGATTTTGAAATTCCTTCAAAAAATCGTGACAGTGTATTTCGTTCGTATTTGTTCAAAAAATCTTAAGTAAAAAATTACACTCGTAATTACTCAAAAAATTCATGTACAATCTATTTTATCCGTAATGGCTTAAACAGTCCTAGATGATTAATTTTATTCGTAATGGGTCAATAAATCGTGCGCAATGAATTGCATCCGTAACAACTCAGAGATATTAAGAGAACCGCATGCATGTTGAGCCGAGCTCGAGCGGACCCGAGGTCTGCCGGCCCCGCTGCAGTCGCGCCTGTTGGCGCTGCTGGAGAATCCGCGTCAGGAATGGAGCGCAGTCGCCATGGAATTATGGAGGTCGGTACGACTGGCTGCATTTCTTCTCGCTATTAAGGGCTGCTTGAGATGCTATTAATTTGTTCGCAACGAGCAACATCCTTGCTATTTACGTGCGCAAGAATTGCTCCAGAACACTTAGGAAAAATGGGAGCAGGAACAGACGAGCTTGCAGAGCGTCCGGCGCTGGCCTGTGTGTAGGCGGCGAGAATAGCGCGTCGCTGTGTGAGGGCATTTCTCCTACGCATGGAGCCGTGCATGGTGACTTCAAGCGCTGATTTCTCTTGAGCTGTAATGCCCTACGTTTACGGGCTCATTCCAGTCCGAACATGAAGAGATAGGGCGAAAAATATTTCCTTGGTATCACTGTAGTACAGGTATTTTATTGATCGGAATAGCAAATTTTATCGCGATTACGACTGTTTTTGAGTTGAACGGAAAACGAAACGCGTTTTTCTATGATATTTTGTTTGCTTATTTTGTGTTATGCGTAGAAATAAAGTGCCTGGCACATACTTTTGCAAATTCTTTTAATTTCTAATTGAATTTTAATTAAACTCTGCCTGAACTTGACCTGTGAATCTTTCGTTCGAGTTTGCAGGTATAGTTACGGACAAATTTGATTTCAGCAGACAAAAATGACTCCGTAAATTCAATAACTCTCAATTTGTTCAAAATTAACCCTCTAATGCACCTGGTATCATAATTATATGATACAGTTCTTTAACCTGTCAACGGTCACTGTCAACCTATATGACATTATGGATGTTGCGTTCACACGGTCACTGTCGATTACTCAGACCGTGTGAATACACTGCTGGCTACCCGGGCAGCGACCGTACACAGGTTAAAATAATATTGTCCTTCCCCTACCCAAGAATTGTTTTCGTTTATTAAGGTTAGAAAAGTTGATGTAGTAAAGGGCTAAACTTCAACCACTGTAGGATCTACGCGACAACAAGGAACACTCGAATTTAGCCCCGCGACCGCCCGCCCTGCATTCAGGCCAGGGATAAATGACGAGCTTTTTGCTATCTCTGGATCGAACATTTTTGGCCGGCTTGTGTGGACCATTTTCTCGCTAGATGGGAACCATGTCCAGGTGTTAAGAAGCTGTTCGATTAATAGTGGGACTTTGACGGATGGAGTTATCGATGTATTGATTACCGGCCGTGCGCCTTTGAGGGGACTGATGGAAAAGGTATTTTCCGTAAAATTGCTCCTTAAAAAGACGGTGCAGCGCCTCGCCTTGCAAAGGCCACGGCGCCGTCGCCACTTAACGCTCCCGAAAAGAAGAAAATGATGGCAGCGAGAAAAATGCCGCCCTGCCAAAGCCCCTTTGAGGCTCGAGCCAGTAATTCAGCACTTGACACCTTCGATAAGTTATTACGTCGCTTTATCTTTTATTCTATTTTTTAAGGACTCAATTTCCTGTTTTGGGGATCCTCAGGGTTTTCATTGATTGGAAAAAGTTTTTCTCTCGTGAAGTTCTCCTTGCGTTACTATTAATGCCTGGGAGATTTTTATTGCGGAATGCAAATTTTTGCTTTGTCTTCTTTCAATCAGAAGCTAGACCATTGCTGCTATTCAGTCGCTCCTCGTCATGTTTCTGTTCATAGAATCTAAATCATTGCATCTAGAATGATTTCAGTGTAATGTAATTATAGCCCATGAATTTTTTGCCGTTGTTGTTATTTTTGTACGGCCTTAAAATAGTGCTGAGTGGACAAATCATTAGCCACTGCTTATCCGAATGCATCCCCTGTATGAAGGAACGTTTTTGAAGGGTAGTTCATGGCGCTTAACTGTACGATCACGTTCCTGGACACGTGCTCTGAAACGTGACCTTATATAAGTGCAAATTCGAATGTGTGTCCAATTACACTTTCTCTCCAGGCTGCACCCAGATGCAATACAACACACATTAACTGGCCTTCTGTTTGGGAACCTTCTGGGTCGACCACAAAGAAGCCGAGTTTAATACCTCTTATCTGCAGTGCGTCAGGGGTCGCTTTCTGCGGTGCTGTCCAATCAACACTGGAAACCTAGAGGCAAATTACCATGGGAACCTCACCATTAAATATGACACTCCTATGCCACCGAACCACATGCCAGATTTGGGAAGCCTTTGGGATTTGTTTTGTTCACTATTTGATTTATTGCTGTACAGATATTTATTTTTCTCGTGCGTTGACTAGCAGCACACGAGTTAAAATTTAAGTTATGTTGGAATAATTCAGTTGTGCTTTCTTGAGTCAGTAGTCTTTCGTGAATTTATGAATATGATCTCTTACGAGGTATTTCTCAAAATACGTGACTGGGAACACATAATCGTTTTAAATATTTATCCAAACTCGAAAACGAACGTCGCTTTAATGAAAGCAGGCACTTTGAAGCCCTTTTGTTGCGGGTGAGATGCAGTCAATGGGAGATAATGTTGAAAAATATATAGGTAGTCTTTCATGCTCGCGTCCGTAAAAAATATCTAGTGACTCCTTCCTCTGACAGCAAATGTGCTACTGAGACATCGTACCTTCCCCATGAATAAATCCCCTCAATTGATTGCACTGAGAAACTCTCGCCTTCAAGTCTCGTCCTTCCCGTACTAAAATAATATAAGAAATGCGATTTGATCTGTACCTCTGCATTGAGAATAGAGAAGGCGCCTTTAGTTCTGAGGTCCATTGGAATCGCTAGCCTGGCCAGGGTCACATCTTGCACACTCCGCACCCACCCTTCTACACAGGCGTTGGAGCTATGAATTCTGCCGCCTACAATAAACAGACATCGCGAATCTTGTAGTTATGGTCCTTGCTGGGGGCAGACGCTCTCTTGCTCCCTAACCTTTCTCGTCTAGTCAGTTTAGAAACGATGTGCGATGTCTTCATCTTAGCTGTGAAGCAGAACTGTTAATTATCCTGTGTTGTTATTATTATGAAGAGGATATGATGTCTCAATGTATTTGTGATTAGTCATCAAGACATCTTCGTCTCATCAATTGTATCTCGTACATCCACATCTACGAGCAACGTGAACTCTGATGTGATCTTCACAGCTCCGGTTTTCATTTTATTTTTCTATCAATAGTGTGCAGACTAGTTTTGTATAACTTCGAAAAAACTAAAATTATTCCATATATGTTTACTACCGTGGAAAACGATTCGTGGATTAGTACCCGATTTCAAAAATGAGACTATAAGGCTGCACACAAAGCAGCACATTCGTTACGGCAAGATGCGTTTTGTGCCGACGTTCAATGTGCACATCATGCACACGAAGCGGCGGCACCCCAGTGTGAACTCGGCGTGACGGCCGAAATATCTCTAAGTACATCTAAGTACCGTAGGCTAGAATTTTTTCACAAGAAGTTATCAACAATTGTTAGGGTGTCACTCACGAGTCGCAAGAATTTTACAAAATTCAGCAGTGCGTGCGTACTTGAGGTCTTAAACACTTGAAAAAACTAGCTGTGGTCCCACCTGAGGTCCGACTTGTACTCTATTTCATTATAATTATCAATCATTTTCTCGACATCTCTGAGTTGTCGCAAACTCTGGCGGATTTTTCTGTTTTTTTGGGGGATGTAAGAATTGTTTATGGAACTTCAATTTATTGTAGCTTTTATGGAATCGAATGTTGTGATCATTTTAGCTTCATATTGGCCCCTCATCCCCTGACGCGGTCGCGTGGCTCTCCGTGATTGACAAGTTTCAGGTTGTTACAACTGAAGTTTTCAATATCGTTCGCGTGGTAACTCGACAGCACTTTTGAAGGCAGGATGGAACCACAATTCCAGGCCCTGACTCATTCAGTCTAGTTCTTTATAACGAAGTTAATAAATTAGGAACATCACCACGCCCTCATCAACAGTTACTTGAACTTTCAAGGCCAACAGACTAGGCTTCACCAAAATATCTTAGAACTTGATTTCCGAGTAAGTTTTTTTTTACCAATTTAACGGAATGAGAAGTGCGTTTGCAAAGCGAGACTGGACCTCAGTGTGAGGTTTCTGTAGCGCAACCGGAGAAGGTCGTTGCACTTTGAGTTGGGAGCCGCTGCCGAACACCATGTCGAAATATTAGCGTTGCGCATGTTATTTTGGATTATGGACTACTCATATTCTAATCATTCGTCTTGATCATTGTACTTGAGCTAAAATATTTTCTTTTGTGATATTTCAGCTGCAGATGCCGCTGAATGGATAGATAGCTTTCAGCTGTAGATGCCGCGTAAAACTGTGATTTTTAAACTGATTCGAAAATAATATCAAGGTTCAATCAAGTTTGATTGAAGTTTCTCCATGTTTCCTTTTTAATCTCTAGAGAAAATGGCCTCCTTATCATAACTTCAAACCCTTTGAAATATGGTGCCATAGGTGTTTTGGAGGAAATGTTTCTCCTTCTCTGATGAAAATGTTAAAGTCAGAATGGCAGAAGTTTCTCGAAGGGTTATTCCCGACTCTTGCGAGCCATTTTCTGACCCTGCATCTGAGAGTCACTATATCGAGAGGCACGTAAATATAAACTTGATCTAGTTGTTTTAAAATATACTCGAGTACATGTAGTAGATGTTCCCATTCACAAAATGTTTCGCTGCATCATTTTTCTACACTAAGTGAAACAAAAACTACGTAACGCCAGGTCCTGAACACCCTGCAGGTATGAGTCGTAGCCATGCAGTGCTCATGCTGTTCATAAGACATTCCAGGCACGCTGCTCATTTTTCAGGCTCCATGTCAGTATTGTCTTCCTTTTACTGCGTCTTCTTACTTGCTCACTTCTCTACTTCACCGTTCGTTTAGGCTGGAGTTTATGGCTGCTGCAACTACAGATCAGTTAGACTATAACGAAGATCTCTTCCATCTAAAATATTATGCTTTCCGTATTGAAGGCTCATGAGAGTATATGCAGGACTTCATTCGGTGAATTTCTATCCCCTCTGTATTTGGTGTACTTAATTTATCGGAGAAAAGTTTTTTTTCAGTATTCTCTACTTGTTTTACCTTTCATAGGTAAAAATCAAGAGAGAAAAACTTTTACCATTTTTTGGAAAATATTGCATTGCACGTTTGAAGCATGCGCTAGCCTATAAAAATATTAATGAAGACGACACGAGCATTTCATGCTTGGGAAATGAAGTGGGTTTTTAAATTCGGACCGTAAAAAACGAGGTTGTAAGATGACGGATACGAAGAAATCTGCTTCTTCGAAATATGCTTGCAAGATTTTAAAAATGAGCGACGAGTTCTTCGAAATGTTCTTGGCTCTTGGGGCTAATTATTATTGACTCGGTTGTTTGGTATAACACAGAACTCTGGTCATCGTCATGAACGGGAGCAAGCTGTTCGAACTGTTCCTAGTTGTGTTCTGCAGAGGCTGTTCCTAGTTGTGTTCTCTACAGGCAGTTCCTAGTTGTGTTCTCTACAGGCAGTTCCAAGTTTTGTTCTCTACAGGCAGTTCCAAGTTGTGTTCTCTCAGGCAGTTCCAAGTTGTGTTCTCTCAGGCAGTTCCAAGTTGTGTTCTCTACAGGCTGTTCGTACTTGTGTTCTGCACAGGCTGTTCGTACTTGTGTTCTGCACAGGCTGTTCCTAGTTGCGTTCTCTACAACGCAGTTCAGTTGCCAGAGCCTGCTGCCTCTGAAGTCCGAAAATCCAATCGTGACTACGCTCTATATTAGGATTTACTTGTAAAATCATCTCTCGACTGCTCTCTTGGTCCTGACCAATAAAGTTGTTTTTTGACTTGACTCAGTTAAAATTTTTGAATTAAACTAGTTCTGTATCTTGTTAAAATGTTTAGGAATTATTGCGATTATGCGAGAATTTACGTCAATTCTGAAAAGAATATAGTCTAGAATGGGTTATATCATCGTATTATATGTTGACCTTGCAGTCTGTTGTTGTGTCTGCAAATTTACAGAATTATATTTTATTCTACTGACGTAAACTATGTGCTTATAATTTACCCTTGCGTAATTAAAGTTAGTCATTATTTTAAAATAAAAACGGACCTGTCCTTCTCACCGCAACGATGAGCCATTCACGTGCTCTGCAAAATTGCAAGACTTGTCCAATTCTTAAGAACAAGAATTTTTCATCTCAAACACATGGGTTTCGTTATCTTTTCAAGGTCGTTAGATCGAATCAAAATTTGCCTCAAGGCTACGGGGCTCATTCTGTCCGCAAGGCTTTCCGATTTTATCATTGCAGTGGGCAACAGAATTCATTCTTTCCAGAGCTGCGCGGTTTACTCCCCACAAGACTGCGAGGTTCACCCTCACTTCAAGGCCGTGAGGTCTCTCTGTCCCCCTTTCCAAGCTGCCCCGAGCCGACCTCCTCAAGCGAGACCCACATTTGAGAAGCAGCCCCAGCGTCTGCCCAAAACTCTCGCAGATGTCAAGGGCGAATCGAAAACCTCCTCCCTGCATCAAGTTGGAAACAAACGTTCCTGTGTTTTCAAGCATGACGTGAGCAAAAAGAAACTCTCTTTAAAGATTTGTTCTCATACGACCACATGCTGTTCCTCTTAATGTTAGCCGAGTTGAACTTCCTCAGATGGCAAGCGTCTGTTTTTTGCGCTTGTTTTACAAACAGATTTCATTATGCGGCGCTCGTGAATGTACACGTTGTCGGACTCCTAAACGGTTCCATGTGGCACTGACGTACTGCTCCTATTTGCAGATGTGAGGGGAAACTGCTCTCAATAGCTTCTAATTATTTGATGTCTTTAGTTTTATAGGCTTCCTTACAACCAGGACTGTTGATTCATCACTGATATTTTTTGCTCTCCGACCTCTCGTTAAAAACTTCTTATTTAAACTTACTCGACACTTGCTTTTCATGAAAGAAAATAATCATAGCAAACACCATTTTCCCATGTTCGTCATTTTTCGTACAGTCAGTCTTATTTACCTTCATTTTGTTTGACCTAAATAGTGTACAATTAATGTGACACATTCTTGGTTGGCACTGACTTTTTTCCTGAAATATCTGTCAGAAAGACGTCAGAAAAAAAATATCGATTCAGGCTTCTTTTCGTGTCATTTGTTTCACTCCTGACTTGAGTTTGAACCAGAGTTCCTTTTTCTGTTGAAATTTCATTCGAACTAGATTTAAAATTAATGAAATTAGATTAATTACCATTCTCCTCGTTGCAAATTTTCTCATTTTGGATGGTGCTTTAGATCACGTGCTGAGTAATCGACCGTGTTCATGGAACATGATGCTGATGTAGCATATCCTTGCGTTTTTCAGTCATCAGAATGGCCAAATTCGTGAACTCGTTCTGTGGGAGGAGCTCCCTTGCTTCAATATACGAGCGACGTGCGCTCGCGTCATCGTTTGATTTGGCTTCACCTGCATTCGACTTGAACTTTCGGACTGAAGCTCCAGAATGTGAGTGTCTTGGTCTTTTCTACGGACATGACATGTCCTGAAAATGATTAGAGTATTCGAGAGGGTAATCTGTTCAGTTCGTCTGTTCACTACTATTCTTGTACTTCCTCATATTACCTTGAATTGCCCTATTCAATACTTTCCTATCACAAGGGACCCTGAACGTACAAGATATTCGTCTATCATTAGTGAACGTTTGGAGCGCATTTGCTACGTGTGCATCTCTATCGCGGTACTATAATGACCGACCGATGAATAGATATGTTGCCCGCTTAGGGTCTGTTCTTGATATGAGAAGTGTTGTTTCTCCTTGAAGACCATGAATATCCCGTCAAATTCAGCTTCTCCACTTTTGGTACCAATGAAGGATAAGTTTAAAAAAATTTTTTTCCTTTACACTTTTTGGGGATTTAATTCCGCTCTCCAATTTAAAGCAAAGGGTGACCATTGAAAGTAACGCAACTGTGCCTTAAAGCAAGAAGATTTTGGTGGGTAACGACCAAGGATGTTCTTGTACAACTTGAAAAACTTTCGAGAACGAGCAACTCAAGAGAGCGGTGCGTGTCGAGGTCGATGTGCTGCGTCGAGACGGCGACATCGCCACTAAAAGCGTCGTCGCCGGCTCATAAAGCGTGTTTGCTCACCTTAACCTGCTGTCGTTATTTAGAGGCCTCAAACCTTTTAGTCTCGGCTAACATTTTCTAGCAGTGTCTCGTCTCAAGCTTTAGCGATGCTCGTTGCTCGCTATGAGACCTCGTAAATGCCCCACCTCTGATGTTCCGTCAATTCCATTCCCCCATAATCCCTGCAGCGGTTGTCAATGCAGTATTATTTTGTGGATCTTCCATTGGATGAGTGCGTGTTTGCTAGTTTCCATTGTGTTGAGTGTTCATTATCTTTCCAAATTACATTTTTTATTCAATTTGGTTTTCATCAGTCAATTACCGGGTTTCGTAATATACTACTGAGTCGTCGATGACTTCGTTAAATAGCAATATTTTTTGCGGCTTCATAATGCGCTGTCATATCACTAAGCCGGGGTTGTTATATTGAATCGTCTTTTGTTTCATTTAATGTATTGTTGTACCGCTGAATTTCCAGTTGCTGCACAGTATCTTGACTCCCACTAAACCTTCACTTGCTCTATGGAAGCTGTATTCCTAACGAACCTTCGCGTATCCAGCTGGTCTTTCACTAGTCCCACTGAGAATTCATTTGCCTCACGATAGCCTCAGCTGCTTAAGTGGTGCTAGGTCGCCCTATTTAGGTCAAGATCGTTCCATGGTTTATTTTGGTCGTAGACAAACGTGTGTCCTCAGTAACCGCAGCAGTTCTTAATGGCGTAATGTATGCCTTATTTACTTCCAAACCTTTTGATGAAAATCTTCCTTTTGTTCTTTGAGACGACCAGTGAATTATGTAGTTCCATCACTGCAAGCGTTGTCACAAGTTTGCCCGCTCAATGAGAGTTGGTATCGAAAAATTGACCGAAGCCTTTCTCAATTTGCGTTGTCACTCTAGAATTGTAGCTGTTGCTTTATGCTTCTCAGCTTCACTTTCTGGTCTCTGGTATTCGTCTCGTGTAGCAAATTCTTCACGTTTAAGTTGTTTCCCCAAATTTCAGATTACTGAGAAAAAAATAGTCCATATTAATTTTTGTTGCTGTATTTTTTTGCCCTAACTGTGCGTCTCTTTTTAACGCAGGGCCAACGTTGGCTGCCCATGTTGAACATGATTTTGGTTTTTCACTGTTCTGTTTTATCGATTTAATTCATTTGTACTTGCCCTATTGTTTCCCGTTTTTTACTTTTTCGTGCAACGGGACCTCGTGCTGAAACTATTTCGTGTTTCACGGTGCTTTTCTTTCTCGCGAAGTTGTTTAGATTGCCTCTGATTTTAACTAACCTTCTCCATTTCGTACATTTTTTTATTTTCCTAGTGTAATTAACCCTAGTAGTTATTGATGTGCATCGAATGTGTTTCCGCACACGCCCTCTGCGATGTCAAGACCTACTCCATATTTTGTCGAGACGTTGGCTACAGTTTCGATGATTCCGTGTTTACATCGCTCTCAATTTTGTGTTACATTACCCTTGATTGCCGCGTGCGGTGAGTTAGGCGCCGTGTCCTTGCATTTATTCGCCAAATTATTGATGTACACGCTGCATCACGCCTTATTTGGCGGCCCTATATCGCCTGGCGCAATCAGAGCGCGTGTTTTCTCTGTTTTATTGGCACTGAAACAATATCGAAACAAAATCAACATGGCTATGAGGATATTGCGTTCCGTTGATCGTGAGTGGCGTACGAGTCGCATAAATACGAAGCATGTACTTCACCCCTATTATTGTTATGCTTGAACAATAGTTGTTTGAGTAGCGCCACTGCGGTTGTGGATATGATTAGATACCTGGAAAATACAGTACATCAAAATAGGTCAGTAAGAATTTGAGAATCTTGCCGCCAAATTGTGAAGAATGACACGCTAGAAAAAATCTTTATTATACCATACTAGCTCACGCTGTAGTACTATACTCAATATTTCTTCTGATGTACACTAGTAGGTATTTACAAAGCTTAGCTCTTGAAGTTAAACTACAAATCAAAGACTTTTATGTTTTTAGACACAAGAACATTTCGCAGGAGTTCTGTAGTAGTATTTACGCACGGTGTAAACGGCCATGCATTTTTTCGTGCTAAGCCATAAAACTGGACGATTTAGAGAAAGTTTATAAATCAAGCTGTTTGCTTAATGAGAGTCATTCCAGAAAACGATTCCACGCTTGCGAAATGCAGTTTTGTTTCTAAATGAGGTGGACTCCAGCAGGGCTCCAACGGCTGTTGAGCGTTCTGGCGAGGCCTGTTTGTTTGCGTTTGAACTTTTCTGCAAACAACGTTTATTATTACTTACTTTTGAGTCCTACATGGCTGCTTTGTTAGAGTTCTATCTCTTTGACTGCACTGCTCATTGAAATTGCTTTCAGTTACTCGATGCTTATTTTCTTGTAGCGTTTGTATGTAGGAGGGCGAGCATGTGGGGCCGTGTCTACGCTCAAAAATTCTGAAGCCGTCGGAATTGGAATTGAATCAAACATCAAATTATTTTTAGGTAAGATATTAATGCTGTCAGAAATTTTTAAAATAATGAAGGAAATTTTTTTACAACTTTTGAATCTCATGTTTGTTTGTGCATCTCTCATGAGCTGTTTGCGATGCACGTGTTGCCGTGGCGCAGCGCAGAGTTCGATGCAATGGTTTCAATGTCGGATGCGAGTAGGTCAGCAAATGTGCTCGCTGAGCAAATTGCTGATGTTTTCAAAGAAGAACTTTGTTGAATGTTTTCAAATGTGAGTTTAATGTGTTCGCCAATTTTATATTAAACTATGAGAGGTCGTTTAAACGGCATCGAAATTTTACGCTGATGCACGACTATGACAAACTTTAATGAAATGGTTCTTATTTCAAATCCGATTACACATGGTGCCATTGTATACCTATAGACTGCTTCATCTCATTCGCAGTGCGTCAGCTGCTTGTAAGTTTTAACTCAGGATTGATTTCCATGCTTCCCAACGTTTCTCCCAACTTCACTTTCGTTTTGAGTTTGCCGCCCAATGTTTATGAAGCCTGTCGCTCCATCGAAGTCGACCTTTGTCTGAAGACCATTTGCAAAGCCATTGACATATTTTTATTTTTTACATAGCATCGACGTAACCTTGGTCCTGGCAGCCCTCTTGTGTTGCAATCCCGTAACCCCAACCTCGGCACCGTCGGTGCGACGTTAGCCCTGTCAGATGTTATCGTGGCCAGAGCTTTGGTTTACGCGTGTTTGGCCGTCGTAATCGTGGTGCATACAACGATTGTGATCATGTTATTTCAAACGATGATTGTGGCCGTTCAGCGTTTGCAATCCCGATGCTCAGAATGCTAGAATACCACTGATCACACTGCACTAAAGTGTCGCCGATTACTGCCAACCTGAGGCAAAGATCGGCGGTCAAAGCAGCGGCTGTGATTGAACTTTCCAGTGATTAACATCGTGTATTTCTTTCAAGTATTCCTTACAACAGTTGCAGTAACAAGTGTATATTTAGTCACTTTGAAAGCTGGAACGTGTCATTGACAATGATCAAGGCATAGAAGACCGTACTATTGCGGTCGATGAGAATGACCGTCGTGATATGGAAGGAGGGCGCTACTTCAGTTTGCGGTGCCCCTCGTGGAGGTGGAGAAGACCTCCCCCACCCAAAGAGGACGGGGCGTATAGGGGAAAGAAAACACTCGAAATAATAGAAGACGTTAATATTTTTTGTTCATTGTAATTTCGTTTGTTGACTATTTTTTTCATTAACTATTTTTTTGTCTATTGTACGCACCCAGTGTAGTTGTATCAGCGCTAATGATGACACTTATTATGGTTTCGAATTGATGACTAGAACTGAGTTTTCAGGTATGCATGTTCTATTGTCAGCGGTGCTTTATTATCGTTAAAAATGTTCAGGTCGTTATTATATGTAGCTATAATCTGCTGCTTTACAAGCGTGTTCACTTTGACCAGTTCCTGGTAACTTGCTAGAAGTACTTGTAATTTTTAAAATATGTGCCTAATTAAAATATTGAGATACGCATACGCAATCCCAATTCTTTTCTAGGTTTTAATATTTTATTTTTTTCATTTTCAATCACTGATTTTCACTCAATGTTCTTGGTCTCCACATGTATTGAAGGTATATGTTTATAAATATATTAAATCTACAGCAGTTTGATAAGCGCTTTTCACTCGTGTAAATCATTCGTAAGTGTAATTTGTTTATTTATCAAACAATTTATTGCATCGAATTTATTTATCAAACAATTGTCAGTTTATTTTATCGATGATTTCCATGTTGCATCGTTCGTGTCATTCGTAAGGAAATATTTTATTTCCATTATGGAGTTTATTCTTGTGCGTCCGGAAGCGCTCAACGATAGATGCTTGGCGTAGGATCCAGAAATCGAACTACTTTGAAAAGAGCAAAGTAGTTATAGTTAGAATTTATGCAATTTGAAATCATGTAATTAAAGTATGAATTGATTTCGAATTTAAAATATTTATTTGGCTTCACATACCTAGGCGTTTAAATACACAATTATGTGCACATTTTACTTTTCTAGGTGTGCTACTTCGTATATAGAGTGTGTACCCACTTCTCGATGTAGTTCTTATGGGAATTGTGATTTTGGCGCGTTCTGAATGTTATTGACTTAGTGCAAATAAGTTCGCAAAAATCGACATTTACTTTTAGCCTTCATTACCTAAATGATGAACTTTAAGATAACGCGCTCATTTTTTATTGTGATGTTACAGTTTCTTTTTTGTTAGTGTATGCGCCCCTGCGAACATGGTAGGAGAAGATATTGATGCACAAGATGATTTATAAACTGAATTAATAATTTCATGGGGCACAAAGGGCTACGATCAGGTTTACTCATATGGGATAACGCGGCATTCCGGCCTTGTATCGATTTAAAAGCTAAGCGCTTCATAGTTTTATCGCTGGGCATCGTGCGAGCAACCTTGAGGGACGGATGGTGCTTGGACCATTTGGCGTTCCTGCTTCGAAATAAAATTTTGGCGTTCGTCTTCATTGTTTTCCGGGTGCCTACGATTGCTACACTCTATTAAGGGCTTACCTTAAATGTCTCGTGCATTTTCTGTGAACTTCTTTAACTCGACATGAGGCTTCCTAACTCTCTCTTGGAATGTACAACTTGCTCAAGCTGACCATTCGCAATGGTTCAAGAATAGCAAAGTATTTTGTTAGAATTTTTGTCAGCACAAAAAAGTTGAAAAGATGAAGAAATTTTCTGCTGTATCATTTGTGAAATTTCTACGTTGACGATTATGATCGTGTAAGCATCACTCGATGATTCCCTAGTTATTAGAAATGAATTTAGCTAACATATGGACGTGTAATCTACCATTTTTCAAGCATAGAATGCGTCGGAAAGAATATTTAGTTTATATTTGCGAGACTGCTAATGTCTCCTGATGATGGCATAGCAATGGATCTATGCCATGCGCCAATGAGCACATTTCTGCCGGAATTTTTTAGCATCGTTAGAGCCATCCCGTCGTCTCAGAAGTGTCGAAACCATTGCCACGTAAATTTACCCTCGCACGCTGGATCGCATCGTTCGTTTTTACTCAGAAAATCATTTGATCGAAAATTCTTCTCTTGTTTTTTCCTCATCAGCGTCATGGGAGTTGCGTTATCGAGATACGAACGCGTGATAAGGCCGGTAAAAATCACTTTGAAGTAAGTCAAGGAAGCAAGTCGAGACGATGCATTTTTTCCGCTTGCGTCGCGTGTGCTCCACGCAGTGGCAGATGAACCTTGAGCATCGAGACAGTGCCTGAGCGTTCATATTCTTTTTACTGCGCTTTTTTAAGGTTCGCTTATTTAATTAATTTTCTAATGAATTCTCGTTGTATGTCAAGCTGTCAATTATCAATTCTGGCCGCGCATTGACCACTTACTTCGTATTAATGGGGAGCGTGTCAGCTTGGATTTATAAAAGGAGTCGAATCCATTCGCGCACCACCTTTTGAGTTTGGCAGTGAGGAATTATTTAAACTCGTACCCGAGCTGCGGCGGTTCTGATGCAGAACTCTATGTACAATATCGTTGTCAGTTCTAATAGGCTACGTATTTTAAACTACATTTCATAAACGTTTGAAAGTACATAGGATGCTGAACAATTGAATTTCAATTTCTCAAACATTTTTGAGACTTTGAGAGGTTGCATTGCAGTGTAGTTTTGATGCAAACAGCGCTGAGAAATGTGTCTGTCCGCCCATTGCTATTCGCGGAGGACTTCTTTGAAGCCTCCGACCCTCAGAGGAATACGCTGGTGTGGATTGTCCCTCAGCTCATCTTAAGGACATGGCGATCCTCGGTGGCGAGGAAAGAATCCCGAACTGTTCTCGTAATTTCAACTCATAGATAAGTTACCTCATGAGCTGAAAATGAACCTGAAATTGAACTTTAAACTGAAATGGACTCTCATATTTAAAATCTCGAAAATTCGACAACAGTGGCTAAACGTCCCCAATATAACAATATTGAGAGTCTGAGGTGACATACCCGTCTCTGCAGGTACACTATCCATAGGCAGCACGCATATGCTTCACATTTAGGGCAATTTTGTCCTTGAACGTTCTGCTAGGACTATCCATTGGTAAATTTTATCCTGTGTTATTCCCCATTGCTTATCATGCTTCACGTGTGCTTCTTTGAACTCTGTCAGGAATATTCTTAGATTTCAACGGGGGGCTGGCGTATTCTAAGCTTTGATTTAATCGAATTTAAGTATTTAATTAAGTGAAATTGATTTCAGTTTTTTGTTTCGTCGTTATCTTGCTGATGTGTGCTTTTGTGCACTTCAGTGGTTTTCGTGTGACTTAGTGCATGGAAGCGTTCTGGCTGAAAGGATGAATATCAGACTGACAACACCACCTTACGTGCTCGCATCATTTATTTGTTCAACTTTTGTTTATTATAATTGATCGATTTGAACCATATTATGTTGGTTGTTCCATCTCAAACTTTCGTGTTGTCATACCTGACCTAAATGATTTTATGAAAACGAGCTGCCTTTTCTTCTACTGCAATACATAATTCTCTTCCATTTACCATTTCAGAGTTTATTTTCAAGGGAATTCGTTTGATCATTAGCTTCAAAACGTTACTGCCTCCCATTGAAGGATGTGTCCATAGGTGCAATAAGTTTTATTACTTTAATATCGGCGGGAACGCATAATTTTCTCGCAAGAGAGTTAATGTGTATAGGTTACTGCAGAAAATAATTCCACCCGGCGCTGATGTGATTAATAGGCCGCTAGATGGCGCCCACTGATAGCGGGTGCGCGACCTTTGAGTGCGAGATCCTATCACGCCAGCGGTGACAAATTCCTGTCCCGCCATTTCCTTCTCCGATTAAATCTTTCGCCACATGATTTTTTGACATTTATTGCCCCCGTCACTAATAAATTATCCCTGTACTTCCCTTCCCTCGAGCTTTGCAATCAATATTTATTTTCATTAAGGTTATTGCTGTGAATTTTTTATTGCATACATCCAGTCTCTCGAACGCTGCATAAATTACTGAACTCATTTCTTTATTTTGTTCAAGGTTATACTGTTGCCAACGTGTGCACTGGTGTGTGTGTCCTGATGACGTCGCACAAATGTTTTGTAATCTCTTTTCATCTTACTCTATACTTTTTATTTTCACATTGATTTTCTGGGATTCCTGTTTGAGTGCACTTCCAGTGCTTTCTCTATCAAAAAATTAGAAGCATGAAATTTAGTGCTGACTTTGCTTGAATACCATCGTTTACGTGTTGACTGACCGACTTTTATGTTTTCTGATATCATAATGTCTTCTATTTGTGTTGTAATATTCAGTTCTAGAGTGAGATGCAGGCCAGACTTTTTTCTGAGCTTTCGCTCTGGCAATTGCCCTGGACAATTTCGAGTTAGCGTTCGCTATTCATATTTCGAAACTGCAAAATTAGGGACCTGGCTAAGTTACACACAGAAAGAAAAAGTCGGACCTTAGTGCATTCCATATGGCCTAACCTTGTTTCTAAGTGAACCTTTATTTTCATAGGCTTTGTTGAAATATACTGGTGTACTCGATATGGAATCTCTTTTGTTGTTATTCCAACATTTTTCGCGACCTGCTTTACTGTTCAAAGCTACTTAATCGATGAAATCACTACAAACTTGACACTGGTTGCCGGGGTAAAATTATAAAACAAACTTGTCAAGATACTGTGCTCTAAAATTGAATTCTAGGTTTGAAGGCTATTCTAGAGCAATTGTCACTACTTTCACTTGACATCAGCACATCTATTAACTAGATCGCTTGAAAATATGACCATGTTGCGTTACTTCTCGGTGATTGGTAACCTTCAGAAGTGGCTTGGTAGAGCTGCTGGTTCATTTGTTTGTGCTACAGAGCTTGAACTGTATGCTCGGTTTGTGAAACGATACTTCAAGCATGGAAATTTTTGTTTCTCTATTGTCCCTGGAAAAAACCTGGCTTATTTTTTTGCAGTTTGCGGTACAAGTTTCATTTTGCTTGACATTTTGGAAGTGCAAGTGACTAGCTTGGTTTCATGTCACTTACATTTTTCCCGTCGATGCATTTGGAATGAACGCAGCCCGGCGGCGGTTGCCTCCTGCCCTCTTTGGGCCCCCGCCCGCGGCGTCTCTGGAGTACAGTTGGCTATTTACGACACCCGCCTCGAGGAGCTGTAAAATGAGGGAACTGCCCTCTTCTGGGAGCCCGATAGCATCTTCCGCAGTCTCTTGGTAAATTGTGAAAAAAGACAAATGGGTCCAGGAATGAGATCGAGTCGAGGATCTCTCTTATGATTGCCGACATAGCATACTTCATGCATGACAATGGCGCTCAAGTGGCACACTTGGACAAACTCGCGTGGAACTGTCGTGGGAGTTTGTCGCTCTCTCAACTGTCTAGTTTTTCGCTGACTGAAGGGCCCCCGCTGCAGTGTTATTGTATTTTGAAGTACACGAGATATTGGAATTATTGAGCGTGGAGAGTCGGTGATAGGATCGCGAGTGTCATTGAGACTTTACCGTGCTGTTTAAGAGGAATTTGCTCCTGTTTTTTACCTTATCTTATAGGGTCCGGCATAATTTATATTTTGTTACAGAATGTGCAAAACTTTTTTTTTCTATCTTTAATTCGGCGTTTAATCTGAGAAAAGTGCATGTGTTTTTCCTTTCACTATTGGTTTTTTTTCGCTACATTTTACAGCTTAATTTGTCTTGCCGTGTGGTTACAATTATTTTTTCGTAATAATAGAAATTGAATTTCAGCCATGTGGCCAGTACCATTAAATCAACTTTCATAACCGGAGAAACATTAGCTTTTTCACCAAACAATTGCAATAATTACTCCTAATTTTTTTAAATTCGTGGAAAATTGTCAAATTCTCAACTGTGATAGCGTTTCATTTTAACAGCCGCTGCACTATAAAAACTTTTTTTGAACAAATCTCATGATATGCCTTTGGTGAACCTGTCCGGTGCGCTGGCCTAAGGATATTTTCTGAAATGCGTTCTCGTGTAGCCTGCGATTGCAAGGATTTTTCCGCCGGCCGTTGCTGTCTCTCATATACTGGCCTCTGGTGTTCTTGTGGGGCTCCGAGCTTTAATTGAATTTTCTGCTCGCCGAAAAAACTGAGCGCCGCTACTGGACACCTCCTTTGACCCGTCTCTGCTATTTTTTACACTTCCCTCGCCATCGTAGCCAGAATTACTCGATGCTTCTAATTTTTTCTTTATCAGCCAAGACGTCGATTAATTCTTTTTTTCTCGGAGTGGAAAGACGATTTGATTTTACGTAATGTCTTCAATATATTAATTTTTACCGTTTCTTTTTATGACGTTCATCAATATGTTGATTAAAATTTGTTGTCGCCTGGAATTGTTTTCATCTCGATTTAATTTGAAATCTGAATACTAACGTGAGCATTCACGCTGTAAAAAAAAGATAAATCTGCTATCGCTTGCATTTTGAAATACATATTGCCTTTCACTAAAGTCCTTCCTTCCTTAACCAGAGCAGATTCAACGTCACGTGTCTGACATTGATGTAACGCAGTGTTTCTATACCGAGGTTCTCTGGAAGGTCCTTACAGGGCCTGCAAGAATAAGTCAGATGAGCTAAGGCCTTTATGAATATTTAATTTCATTTACGTAATATGACTAAACACGCTATATATTCTTAGTTGTTGTAATATGGACATCATCTTATGTAACCTATTTTGTTAGTAAACGCAAGGGACACGCATGAAAATGTAATAGACTCTGATGGAGTGTAATAGGTCCGTAGGCCTCATATTGAAATTACTTCCCTTTGTTCACGGAGCCTTCACATCGTGGGCGTGCAGCGTGCGTCTCACCGGAATGTATATAGTATTTATAATGTTATAATATTAATAATGTTAATTTTCACCTTCAGGAATTCGCTCCTGCTTTAGGTAGGTTTAGACGTCGACCACACAGCAGCACCCCATCTAATCTCTTATCACTTGCATGTGTTGATTGAAAATGGTGCTCGATTACATGGTTTTCTTTGTCCATGCTTTCGTTTCTGATCCAGTTTGAAGTTACTCTAATTTCAATTTAGCGGTGAATTTATTTTTAGTAGCGAATTCCATAATATATTTTACTCGTGAATAATTCGTCGTAGCTCCTTTTGCGTATTACTCAATCCTGTTTTAGTTAAATTTAAATTCGTATTCGTCGGTATGAAACATGTAAAAGGTCCCAACACAACTTAAATCACTCGCAATGTCAGTACAGTTATCAGACGATAACTTCCATGTGCAAGCTTAAGCCTACAACACTTTTTAAGTTCTTACGGTGTGTTTTACTGTACGGTTGTATGTTTATACGCGAATAACCTGATTCTGTATACCCTTCACACTGAACGTCAATGAGAGTAAAAGTTTAATTTGAGGCCCTGAAGCGCCATGTGTTCCACCTCGAGGCTTGCCGAGTGCCACATAAAGGGTCCATCCAAGTGCGGGGCGCGCCGCTCCCGGTACCATAAAGCAGGACTCAGATTCCTCACATCCACTGTCAAACGCCCCCGGGGATCTCAATTGAAAGCCCCCGTCTCCTTCCAATTACAGAGGACGACTGAAAGGCTTTTGAGTTATTGCTAATACGCGTCTTGGCCCGGGGCAGCTTTCGCTGTTGTTTATCTGCAGCGGCGGCGCTTTGATGTGCGTTATTATTCGAGTGGCGCATTATTCACTTGCCGTCTTTAATTTGCAAGATTTCGACCCTGAAAATTGAATTGCTTACCGACTGATTTTCTATTGTGTCTTGCATTTAGTTTGCTGAGCTTTTTTCTTAGAGCAAATTATTTAGCTTGAACATTTGCCAATTTCAAGCCTCCTGCGTTAGAACTGTGGTCGGCGAAAAGAATTTTGTTTTCGAAATTTAATTTGTTGCCTATGCTTTCATGTGTTGCTTTAAACGGCGATAATTGTGGAACAGGATCTGTCAGTCACCATTAAAGCACACTCTACTAATCAACGTGCTTAACGCTTGATTTTGAAAAGTTTTGAGCCAACATAACTTCCCAAACAATCGATGATAAATAAATCTATATTCTCAACCCCAAACCCAAAAGGATTATATGGTTGTTAGAATGCGGCTAGTTTTTCGTGAGAAGCTTAATGCAACCTTCGTACACTTATACCTAAGGCTTCAGCTAGTTTTTCATCAAAAGCTAAATGCAGCCTTAGCACCATAAAAATCTTATCGTGATTGGGTTAAGATTACGAATGAGCTCGTCGAACGAGTCCACTGATTGGTCGACTTCTAATTCGGCGTTTCAGTCAAACGTCTGCATTTATTGCCCTCGAAACTTGACCTACCTCACATAGAGTGTCCTCCGCCATACAGTAGACTGCGTTCCAAGGGGCGCTCAAGTGGTGAAGGTACCTGCAACTGAGCAGTGAGCTCGGGCCCCAACTCGGCAGCCCGCCTCTGCGCACCATGATGCCTGGCATAGAGGTCTCCGCTCTCACCGCAACGTCGGGTAGTTTCATTGGCTCGTTTCATTGGACCATCCAGACGCTTGTGAGGCGTCGTGACGTTTTTTGGCCATGGGTTCTCTCCTTGGACCATTTAAATGTTTGTGAGGCCATTGTAACTTTTTTGGGTTGTAAAGACTTTTTAAGGGCCATTCAGACATTTGTGACCCCAGGGGAGCCCTTGTGAGACCAATGGACCTTTTGTGAGACCGTTGGCTCTTTCCTTGGACCATTTTAACATTTGTGAGGCCATGAGAACCCTTGTGAGACCAATGGGCCTTATTTGAGGCTGTTGGCTCTTTCCTTGGACCATTTAAACGTTTGTGAGGCGGGGGAATTTTTCTTGGAACATTGGCCCATTCATGTGGCCTTGGTGACTTTGTTTTTCGGAGCCATTGAGATATTTTGTGAGCAAGTGAGATTTTTGGGCTATTGGGAATTATTTTGGACCATTGGAAATCTCTTGGGCCATTTGAATTTTTTTGGGGCAAACTGGGTCCATGCTATGTGCTTTAAAAATTTTGTGCTGTAGATGCGATGAATGCCTTAAGCCTACCTAGCCTGGATAGTTTATGGTGTCTTATACATGCACTTTAAGGTCTTGCTCGCCTTATGATCATTTAAATTTTAAAATTTCTGTGTATTTGGCTTTCTCATACTTTCATTAGTTTTTCTTGATCGAGTTAGATGTCATTTTATTTTGTTTGTGCGTTTTTTGTTAGAAAGAATTTATTAGTTTTAAGATGATTTTCATGCTTGGCCCTTTCTTAATTCACTGCTGTGGCTATGGTTGTGTTTTCTGGTAATTTCCAGCCATCAGTGAGAAACCAAAAGTGAAACCTAAGTCAAATTATATACACATTCTTGTGCAGTCATGTGTGCTATTTATTGTGAATAATTTAGTCTTCTGTTTTTTTTTCATTTATTGTTGATGTTACAGAGTTCGTTTGATATCTCAGCGAACACCAACGGTCAATTAAAGCATTTGAGTGGCTTGAATAATTTCTGTCGCGAGTTCCCGTCAACATTCTTGGGCTTTGCTGAAAAATTATTCTTTTGTCTGTCCGTGACCTGAAAATATGTACGTTTGCAGCTGAGAGTTCTCTGTTTTTTTTTCTCGGTTGAACTTTCAACTGTCGAGAATGTCAGGAGCAATTTTGTTGCTAACCTTTTCTTTTATGAATTATTCATTTATTTCTCAAAAAATTGCGATTCCAACTGACATTTGTAATGTAATTTTTATTCCTGCAATGGGGAGATTCATCACTTGTGGCGACGGTTTTTCCGGTGTCTTCGTGAAAGTGAAAATTATTCGTACTTATTGAAATTCTTTTTCCGCGGTGGAACTAATACTGTAATTCTTACTTTTCATATCCGTCGAACAAGCCCGTT
The DNA here is from genome assembly GCA_014899125.1 of Orchestia grillus. Lineage (NCBI taxonomy): Eukaryota > Metazoa > Arthropoda > Malacostraca > Amphipoda > Talitridae > Orchestia > Orchestia grillus. The sequence goes on along the minus strand of VOMN01105668.1, from coordinate 8,279 downwards.
TCTAGTCAACATCGCGCAGTCAGCTAATTAGACCATCGTGCCGTGTACATACGCAGCATCATGGTTTTCCTTAATTTTTCGTTTGTTCAAACTGTAGTGAAAATTGAAGAATGTAAGTGCTGTGAAATTCCCTTTGTTCCTTATCCGCCTTTTGAAAAGTGTGGTAATGCCATTTAGATTTTCAGTGATCTCACCAGTGTATTCCTGAATGGAGTGTCTGGTTATGGATATCTTAACTCTGGTACCATGCTCAAAACTACGTGGGGAGCTGTGGTTCTCGCGAATTTATTTGTCTGATAGTTTCAAGTCATCTTGAATGTTAACTAATTAACTGTTCTGTAGGATCTATTCAGGATGTATATGCGTATTCTATCATGATGGTATTTTGCATTTTTAACATCATATTCCATAGCTCAATTTGTTTTCGTTCAACACCATCCCAAGGGATTTTAACAATTATTTGGGCTCCTTAAAGGCTTTTTTTATCTGCGATGCATTTTTCCCAATGAGCTATGTAGTTTATTACGAAATGGCCCATATTTTCAGTGAATGCGCTTAAGAATTATGTAGCCTTTAACGGCAACCCTGAGGCTCGCGAAAAGTTAAGGGTAAACTGTACCCGTTAATCTTCCATGCCCTGGACACAGCCTTCTGTCCTACCCAACCTGTCTTCGCTGTAGTGACCGCTCGTCCGGCCACGTCCGACATTATTGACACCCAAGTCATTTTTCTTGCTCTATCGTTGCCTCCCTTTTTCCCTTTGTTCAATCACTTATGAAATTCTGTCTGTTGTTGGTGGCGACTGCTGGTCATGTGAAATTTAAAATATTGAAAAGTGCGACGCGTTTTTTGTGCAGTTCTTGGTTAGCCAACGCTGGTCTTTCCCCAACAATATTTTCTGATGCCATTTTTTCCTCTCGGGAGCGTATTTTGTGTGTGCTGTTTTTTTCTGAGGAATGATGTTTTTTGTCTTATTTTTTGTAGTTCCTTTGTTTTGTTCAGTGCACGTATTTTTGATTGTTCGTTTAATCTATGAATTCAAAAATTAGTGAGGTGGTCTTCAATTTTCAAATAGTTTTTTATCTGATGAACTATTGATGCAGGTCAGAAATGGCACAGTGGCCTTTTTTCTCTCAGTCTGCTCGTGCATTATTTGTGAATTTTCACTTGAACGATGGCTTTTTCGAAGAAGTGACTTTTCCCATGCACTTATTCTGTAAGAGTAAACGATTGCAAACTTTGAGTTCGCTAATAGAATTTGTGCATCTCTATGCCTCCGTTGGGAGAGTGCACTGGCGAGAACTATCCATACCTTGGGCACCAAGGGCCGCTCTGTGAAGCCCACAGTGCTGGGTCCTGGTTTTTGAGGGGAGTTGGGGGATCTCTTCTGTCGTCAGCAACGCCTGAAGTATAGGCGTTAACTCGAAGCTATCCCAAATCATTCGCATTCGCCAACGTTGACCGTTGTTGCAAGTCCTATTTAATAGTCAGCTTTACTTTGTGGTTTTCCATTTCCACTCGTAAGAGTGGTGTTGACTTCCTGCGCTAGCGGGTGCATTTGCATTATTTATTCCTTTTTGTCCGCCTTTCGTATTCCTGGCTATGCGCACGCCAGAGGTCTGAGTAAGTTATTGGCACGGTGCACTCGAATTCTTTTGTCGTTCTTGCGTCGCCTCAATTTTGTTTACTGATATCAACTAAGAAATCTCCTTAGCATGTTTATGTCGCAAGTTAAGTGAAACAAGATTTACTAAGCTTAGAGCATTAAAATTACTCGAGGAGGACTCGAAACAATTCATTGTAATTTTTACTGAAACAAAATTTAATATTTAAATTAATTTTGTGTCCGTACGACGCGTGGACAGACTTTTGAACAAGATGAATGACGAGTCATAGGAAACTCGCGACGAAAAACCGGCAAAAATCATAAGGCATGATTAGGTTAATTCATTGAAAATTATTGTTTAAATGCATCAATTTACAATAATGAGTTAATCACTCTTCTTAGGAGTCCAAACGCTGTCGTTTTCTAACGTCGTGTCAGATTTAGTTTGAAGTTAATGTTGATTTTGAAACCATTGATCTTTTGGAGGGAAAGGCTCGTCTTCGCGCTGCGCGCCGGCGTGAAAATGGCCGTGACCATTTCATTGGATTTCATTAGTTCTTTTCGGGTCTCATTGAAGTTTAATTAGTCGACTCTGAGCAAGTTTGGAGTGGCCGGCGCGACCCAATCAAGGACGCGAAACAAATACGAAACTCCTAAAGTAAATCCGACCCAAGACCCTCTTTGTCGGGTCTGATTTTGGGCTTGTTCTTACGGCTCTCTCCATCCCCGCGCTGAAGCCTCCACCAACTGAGCTCTTTCGACGGAAGGCTCCTAACTGTTGCAAGCGTGTGGTTGTTTTTTCGAGTATTACTACCGCAGATGCAACTGAACGATTTTCTAAGGAATGAATTACTAGGGTCGAATCAGTTTCGCCTGATGCTTTAACAACCCGTTTTGTTTCCGAAATTTTTGTTAATTATCCCTTGAACAGAGAAAAGGTATTTATTTAACTGTATCCTATTATTATTTTAGAAATCCCAGCGAATCATTTACCGAAGATTTACCTCTATACGCTAAGTAGACAATTTCTATAATTGAAATGATCGTCTTTCTCTCTTGTCAAGTTCTATGTGGTGAAATCTGATCGAATGTATTAGATTTTGACGTGTCCAAACATCGTTGTTAATACACAAGTTCGATGCTGGTATTCAGTGCTTCTTATGTCACCATCATTGCAACTCTGCCTGTAGTCCGGGTGTCATTCTATCAACGTCAAGATTCAATGTTGATCTATGTTCCTGCGCGGGTAAATGTATCACTAATACAATAACCTGGTAGCAGTCGTCTGAAAGCGTTGTGGGATGCTCGAATATCAAGGAGTGAGGGTCCGTAACTCCATGCTTCTGACCTCGCTGCGTGACACGGCGCACGACCCTGTACTGCGGCCACTTCTGAAGTCCGTGAATGTTGAACTCGTGCCAAGTGAGATGTTGGAAATTATAATGCCACATGAAACTGACTTGTGAACTTAACAAAAACCGAATGGTATGAACGCAAGTGATCTCAGCTGGTATCGTCACTGATATTTCTTAGAATTTCACCAAATTTTCTCAGAAGGGAAGAACAGGCAATAAAGACACTGGAAGCCTGATAACTCTAGTATGGCAAGGCAAGAGCCTCGCTGACGAGACCTCCCGCTGCCATCTTCAACTGTTGTCGATATTTGAGCGTGCTGTGTGAGGGCAGAGTTATGCGTCGGTACTCATTGTCTAATACGCACTTGATACCTTGTTTCTCGAATGCGTTGCAGGGAGCGTGTGTTTTACAGAACTTTGATAAAATACAATACTTTTCTCGCTTGAGATGCATTGTAGACTTCATCGCTAAATAAACTTTTGTTTGTGTCTCAAACATTTCAGATTCCGTTCTCAATTAATGATATTAAATTGGTGAAGGTTTAAGACTAAACATACATTTTGTAATTTACCGTATCAATAAGTACTTCACTTATTCACGCCTTCGTATGGTGAACCTAAATTTTCTAGTTGTAATTTTTTCATACAGGCACGTTTCCACGTTACATCAATACTTCTAGGATGTTTCTCTGAAACGTAAAGACTCTAACATGAATTTGTTTCCATAGCATCATCATTGTCATGATCATTTTCGTGTTGCCATTGTGAGTAAACGTCTTTTTCTTGCCCGCAGAACGCCCCCGGTACCGCACAACGTTCGCTTGCGAAGGGTCCACCCTGAATATGGACTGCGAGCCTGGGCATGTGATCAACCTCATCCGAGCGAACTATGGCCGCTTCTCCATCACCATCTGCAACGAGCACGGCAACACCGAGTGGTCCGTCAACTGCATGAGTCGGCGCTCACACAGGGTGCTGCATGACAAGTGAGTCCTAATTTGCGATTTCTTTCGAATATTAAATTTTCTAGATTTCGTTTAAGCGCTGTGCGGTAGGTCTGCTGTATCACACGACGGCCACACAGAACTGCATTACAAGTGAGTGATAGTTCTCCTGAATTCAGGTAAATATCCCAATTGGAACGACTTAAGGGAGGCCAATTAAGTGGCTAGGTTCAATTATAATCGAATGAGTTCACACCATTCGGTATTATGATTTTTTTAACATGAATTCTCTCAAGAATATATGTTCCAGTTAGAATCCAATTTATCCAAAAAAAAATTTGAGTGCAGACGTTCTAATCAAAATCATCCCCATTAGAAGCATAACCTGTATTGTGCTGTGGATCTGCAACATATTACGACACTACTGCGTAGCGAGGGACTACTAGTTCTTTCGAATATTGTGCAGTAGGCCTACTGTAAGGTACGACAGTCACCGGGTACTGCGTGACACGTTAATGTATCTAACGCGCAAGACGGCGGTTACACAGGAGGTCACTGTTTCTGTTAAATATTAGGTTGCCTCAGCTCTAGCTAGGCCTTCGGGGTTTCTATCTTCCATGGCCACTTCTTTCCGTTTTCGTGCCTTCTTCGTTGATAATTCTTAATCTTTTCTTCCTCTTCCTGTTTCCATGAGCAGGAGATCCTATGTGGGAATACACCTTGTGCGTAGCTTCCTGGTTCTTTAAAGTTCATACTAAATGGTCCCGCTCTTTCGGTACGAGACAGTTTGAGTTACTGAAGCGCTGCTCTCCTTACTACTGCTACTTTTGTTCAATATTCAATGAATACTTCTGTCTCGAAGAGCCCTGTTTTAAGTTTCATAATTCTGTTAAAATTTTTCGTTGCTTCCCAACGAAGTGCGGGCTCACCCTCATATACAACAGTATATGCTCAGTGTCTTCATTGGATCATCGTCAATTGCATTTCGTATTCCATTATTTGTGAACAGTTATGAAACTCATATGGTCTGTATATAAGGTTGATATATTCATGTCCACATAAAATGAATTCTCATACTTGAGAAGCATTTGTTGCTTGAGTTCGTTCACAAGTGATGTATATCTCTACATTTTTTGTGAGGCTTGAGTTTTACTGCTGCAAATCTGCGTCGCGCGTTATTTGTCCATCGTTTGTGTTCGTCCCAATGAAACGATTAGAGTTGATTGTGTGGTTCAGTGCCTACCTGGAAGCAGCGTCAAAGATAGACGGAACTTATGCATAAGGCTTCTCCTAGGTTTACTGTCCTTACGGGGTTATCTAGAAACGTTCTATCTGCTGAAAAAATGCAAGTTTTTTTGTTATGGAGCTTTGTATAATGAATATCTTCACTTCAGAAATGTAAAAAAATCGTTTTTGATTTTCCTATCATAAAATTTATTATTTTGCAATGAGCATTCGTCACTGGTTTGTTTTTCTGTTGGAACAAAAGCTTGAATTTGATGGAACATGATTTCCGTATTACTGACGTCACATTTACCTCATTTTTAACGCGCGTGTAGCCTGGCTTTACATATAGGGTCTCGAGTTCAAGTTGTAGCGAAACAAAGCTATTCATTTTCTATTGTTAGGTAGAGATTTGCTTCTTGTGCACATTTCATTTGAATACTCGAGGGATTGATGAATGAATGTCAGACACAAGAACATGATTCATCAAAAAAAGACGTCGAGAGATTTCACTTTTGACGCACTTGCAGTTTTCTTAGACGGTGTTTAATACGCTGCTAAATAAGAATGAAGTACCTGATGAAGTAGCATCTCTTGAACTAACGTTTAACTTGAACACATTTGCATTTGAGCTGAATACACTGCATCTGAGTCAGCGAAGAAAGTGGCTGGCTTTGGGAAAGGGAATCTGCGCGGCGCTCTCAGCCAGAATGTCTAGAATCCATTAGCTGGAGGCCCGAGGCTTTGTTTTGCAGAAAGAGGTTGCGGCGTTCACGTGCATCATCTCTTAGGCTTATATCATCCGTCTTACGCAGCGCTAAGACGAATAACCCGCTTCCTTCATTAATATTTCACCGAGCCTGGCATCACAACCTCCTGCTTCATATTCCTGATCTCCATTCCCGCTTGCTCGGCTACCTGCACCGCAGGCGGCAATTTTGGTCGGAAGGAATAGACGCGTTCTTCGTGTCTGATTTTAGGCGTCGAGGCCGCTTCAATAACGGGAATTTCTGAGCATGATATCGCGTCAAGTGCTCTGCTGTATTACTCTCCTCAAGATGCCGCTTTTGAATAGGAAAATAAGTTTCGTGTTTTTAAACTAATGGATGAATTCTAAATGCTTAAGATTTCATTGACGAGATTTTGAACGTGGAAGAATACGTTATTTAGTAGAGAAATTTTAAAACAATCATTGTATTCTACCATGTAATTTGTATACTTTACGTCTCGGTATTTGTGTGAACAATTGGTTGTGTTGCAAGTGCTGAAATCGTCTATTTAGGTATCTATTTTACCTCTTTGACAGCTAAATCATCTATTTTACCTCTTTGACAGCTAAATCATCTCGATGAAACGTCTTGATTTAAATCATGAATATTGTATTATTTTTCATCTCGGTTCTCAGTTTCGTCAGTTAATGTTATTACCAATTTCGTTCCTACTGCTTTCTAAATTGCGCGCGGATTGATAGGAGATAGCAATATCTGGTGAGTAACCCGTTGCCCTTCCTTTTTACCTATGAATTAGGCTTGAATGATTCCCCGCTCCTGAATTGTGATAGTGAAATGAAGTTCGCACCACCAGCTCTCGCTGATGGCGAGTTTGACCCTTGCTGTTTTTCAATTTGTGCTCTCGACAATTTCTTGATATGCGCTTTCCGAGGGATTGTAAGAAGGGCAGGCTCCATTTAGACCGCTCTCGCCTGCACGCCTTCAAAGCCCTCAAATCCGTGCACATTCGTTGGCATTAGAAGAGCGAGCGAGCAAATCTTCCCGCTGGAGCAGTTGCTGTTGCTGACTTTTTCCGGCCACTGACACACCGAGCCTGACAAGCCATTACAAATTTTAATTGTGGTCCTTTGCTCGAAAATGGGAGTCCAACGCCTCTGAACTTTGATGTTCGTTTCCGTGTTTTTGTTCCAGAGTTCCATTTGTGTCTCATTTTTAGCTATAAAGCCGGACGCTGTGATCGCGGTAATGAGTTCCATGTACACACATTGAGGGAGATTGTTTAGCATTTTGCCCATGTAAACAACGCCGTTGTGAAATGTTTAAGTAAATACGCTAATTTCATTGTTTCAAACGAAAATAGATTAGAAAGTCTCGTTAGTTTCCTTTTTCCGCTCACAAAGCTGTCGATTAATCGATTTAATTCTAATTTAGCACTGAAAGCGTGCTAAACAGTCTCGTGTAGCACGTGTGAAAACTAATCTTAAGCCAGTCAAAAAACTCGCATAGAAAAATGACGTAGCTCTCAAATGGACATCGGTCATATTAAAATCTGATAGATATTGTTTAAAGGCCACCACTAGGTTGATCCACTCTTACTCCCGAAAGAAGAAATTATGAATCGTGGCGAACCTGGACCCTGCGTTGACGAGCATCGCGGCCTGGGCGCCTCTGAGAATTAAAGAGGAACGAACAGCCCCAAGTTTGAGGCACCGTACGTGGAAATTAGCGAAAAATTTCCAACGAAAATTCCATGTGAGAAATGTGTCTGGTACAGGCATTGCTGCATTCTACTGTACAGCGTTCTGAATCATTTTGAGAATATCGTGGTGATGTTTGTACACTTTGACCAAGTTTTCAAGTTTAATGCCATGGTGAATTTGTATCCCTACGTTTGCAGCCGTCTACGAAGGTTTTAGTGCCTTTCCCTACGTGAAATTTGAAGCCTCTCCGAAAGTATTACAACAGCACCGGCGTTTAGTTTTGTGTTATGTAGTTCACAAATGGAGATGCAATACATTGTAATACTCTAATTTTAGCTTCCGTTGGATATATTGTTAGGGAGATAGTCCTTCAATATGTCTTGGGGACTTGATGCTGCTCGAGGGATCAGTACGGTTCTTAAGTTCTCAAGATAATATGCATTATGTACGCTGATAGTGTCTTTTTTATGTGTTAACCTCTCCAGGGAGCATATGATAGGTTGGGCAATAGGACTAGCTTAGTTGGATATGTGTATCTTGTGCTGTGGGTACTAGCTTACTCGGGGGCAATGCTAGGTTACCTCAGCCTTGACCTAGGCCTTCCGAACCTCTACATTTCGTGTCTATTTTTTCTTTCTTTTTTCGTGCCTTCTTCGCTGATGATTCTAAATTTTTTCTTCCTCTTCCTTCTTGACTTGCTGTTTTTATGTGCAGGGGAT
>VOMN01105661.1:0-19313 GCA_014899125.1 Orchestia grillus | reverse complement strand
TGCACCATCCTCGAGTTCGTTTGTTAGCAATGAAAAGATACACCATTTCACGAGCATAAATCTCCACTTCAAACGTCTTGTTTTGGCCTTTATTCCATCAACTACATTTAGTTTAGCTTTTGTGAGCGTCCAATAAAATTACACTGCATGATATGAAATATAATATATATATACATTAGGGACAGACAATCTGATTCCAATTAACCCGCGTTACAATTCCAACGTTAATATGGGAACAAAATGGAACGAACAAGTTTATTCCCATATTTTTATTCTTTGTAGGGAGACAAAAACAGGGACCATCATTACAGAGTGTAGTTTCGACCCAGATTACAATCCTGATGGATAACATATAACAGAAAAATACAAGTAAACGATTCTTTTCTAAGAGTAACATAAGATCAGAAAGTTTGTAAGACAGATAGCCACACAATTAGCCACATTGACAGCCACATAGCCACACTCACAGTCAACTGTTTTTTCATCATTCAACTTTCACTCGTAATTTGTAAACTTGGAATATTTTTTATTCGACGGGATGGCGAAGTTATTTTTATTTACCAGCGTAAAACCTTGTTAGTTGTCTTTTGAAAAGCCCCAGAAGTCTGAATGCGAGCGGAAGCAAGGCAACAGCCCTTAATGCTGCTTCATGGCCCAGAAAAAATTGAATGGGTCTGAATGACCAAAGCCCTCGCAGTTATTGGCGGCCTCAAAATATATGGCGAGAAAACACAGCCTTTTACCTGGCTTAAGCCTTTCAAAACGTTCCGCAAAGTGTTCTTCGCTGTCCCACGGTGATGTACGATTTCCAGGCGGTTACTTCTGAAACTTCTCACCATTATTTCCAGGCCATTAAATGCGGTCTGGCAATCAGCTGCCGAGCAAAACGTTACCCATCTGCTGCGATTGCCTCTTCTTCTCAGGTCCAGCCTGGAATGGAGTTCTCGGGCTTCGCTGCTTCCAGACAGTTCACCTCTACATGAATATTTTTAAATTTTCCATTAACTTCAAAAGGTATTTTTCTCGCGATAATCTGGCGCCTAATCATCAAATCACAAGAATTCATGCTCGTCTGAGCTTTCTGACATCAACAAGTCTCAAAATTATAAGCCTCGAGTGCAAGAAAGCAAGGATGTCCCATGTACTGTCATTGAAATACTGTTTTCTACTATGAAAAATGATAAATCTCAGTTTTTTACAACCTGCTCCGTCAACGGCTGTAATGCAGTGCATATGTATATATTGACTACGGGGGACATGCGCTAAAATTCGGTTTAGTGCACCACATGTAAGATAATTGCAGTATTTTGAAAGAGAAGATAACTCCAAATGATGTACGTGCACCTCTATCATAATTCTTCTTACGTGAGAGTCGCACTAACTCCTCTCGCCTCATTTCCATATTCTTTCGTCATTTTGGCACTCATCGCACAGAGCGACGTTTTCAATACGAGGAGCCTTGCCTTTAAATTTCTCATTCAGAACTGCATGGAGGGTCAGACAGAACGCGCAGTTGGTACGAAACTCTGTCTCTGGAGCAGCTTGCGGCGCTGATGATGAATGCATCAATTACGAACACACAATGTGCTGTCGCCCCAGCAATGGTCGTGATCGACGACTGGACGACAGGGCGCAGCAACACGATGTGTCGTGTTGCCTGGCCCGTACAGAGCTCTGCTGTCATTATGCTGATCCAAAGCTGTCTGCTGGTTTCCATACTCTCAAGCTATTTAGTTATGGATTAGCCCGGTTTAAGAATAGGCAGCTATTCTGAGAGGGTATTTTTCAATAATTGCCTAAAGCTACAAACAACTTTCGTTCAAGTATAAGGAACTAGCTTCATTGCGATTCTATCGCTTGATGCATAATGTTATTTGCATTCGTTCTTATGAAATAAATATTAGTGAAGCCAGAAGTTAGGATCACCATTATGTATAAATAAATTTTGAGATAGAAGACCAACGTGAGATAAATTACAAAAAGCGTCATTGCTACAGGAAGAGTTCAATTTCGAGTAAACTTTCATCATATCGGTATTCTGTTAAAATTATGCAATTATTCATAGTTAAATTGAATAATTCTTCAACGGCCTTTGCACTTCAAAAACTCATGTTCTGCATATGGATGTTATTGGAAACCCTGAGCGTATTGTACCTTGAATGAACAGCTTCGATTTCATAGTGAAATAATTAAAAAGGACAATTAGGATACTAAAAATCAAGCTAAACGATGCAAGTTTCTATATGAAATTAAAATTCTGCTGATTGAAGTCCTTGTTTCTCGAGAGTTTTCTATTATTTCAAAAAAATAATCCATACAAGTCTTTCACTGGAGTGGGAAGAACAATGTACGGTAATGTTGTTAAATTACAAAAACAATCTAGATTTTTAAAATTGTTTCTGTACATTAATTTTATTTCATCTTTTTACCACTGTTTGCTCCGGCAATGAAATCTGTTTTTGCTTAGTTTAGGCAACACAATTCTTATCTTCACTCACTGTGTCGAAAGTTTCTGTTTCAAGGGCGGAAATTTAGAAATACATCGCAGTTAGGAATCTGCAATGGACGTCTAACTTGCCCCCTTCCCCGTCTTGTGTCACAGCAATGATTGCCTTCGACTCCCTGGCAGATATGACCGTGCTTTTCAAAATTCGCCTCCAGTATTCAGTGCAAGTTGCAGTTCCAAGTAGGAAAATCTCTGTTGACTGATGCGCTGTTCGCTGAAACATTTGTGTTTAACGAATGTATATTTGTGTTTAACGGTTTTTTGAAATGAGGACTAATCGTGAAAGTGTGAAAAAATACTTCGCCCATTTTAGTGCACAATCTAGCAGCTTTATGGTGCGTGTTCTAATGCAGTTGAAAATCTGTAACTCGTTGTTGATTTCTATTTTTTCACCGATCTTACGAGACGTGTTTGCAGTTAAGAGAAGAAGTTGATATAAAATCAAGAGATTAGCAACGCTATCAACTCTTTTTTCATGAAAGCTTTTAAATTTCTGAGAACTTTGCTGCAGAAGATGATGGGGAAAAGTTCCAAGTGAGGCATGTTGAGCTATGAAGCTAATGATCCAGGATGATTGAACCACTCGTGAGGTGCGACGCAGACTGCCCATCTTCTGGCCACCAGCGCCGAACAAAGAGGCCGCGCTGCGCAGCACAGGAGGCCTGCTGATGAGACCAGTTAGTTGCAGGTTTATCATCCTCGGCCTCGTCTGAGGGGCCATGCAAATGTGAATGGCTTGCCTCATAAACTCAACGCAAGACTTAATGAACGGCACTAAAGCTCCCAACGATGAGTCTTTCTCCCCAATGTCCTTGCTTTATTTTTCAAACGCCCGCTCTCAAAAAGTGGAATTCCCGCAGCCAACTGGTGGAAGAGAACAAGGATGGCATTAACTATGTAAATAGGTTAGTCAAAAGTCCTGAGGTTTGGTTTAACTCCATATTTTAGTTTTCATCCGCTATATCTCCGAAGTTTGATCAAACGAAACAAACTTGAAAGTCTTCCGATCAATCCAATTTGGAAACAAAAATTTGATAAATAAAAGAGACCATGAATAAAAATACAACAATTTTAGCAGCGCAAAAACAGGTTCGTGTAAACGAGCACGTCAAAAATAAACTTTTTCTATTTCACTTTGATTTATCCGTTGATCATTCACGATATCCATTATGGTCAGTTAATAATAACAATCTCGCAAACACAATATCAACATTATGAGTAATATGTTGCAGTGCAATCAAGTGTTGAAAGAACACAACCAATCGCTCCAATGAAGCCTATTTCCCTGCCTCAGTCACGCGGGACCAGCCGCCTCGAGTTCCACAAATTCTAGCTCGTGCTGGAAAATTCGGTCTATGAGGTTCGTGTTCGTAAAAATAATGTTTTATTCAGAAGCCCGAGTATAAACTCTCACATTGAAGCTTGTAAGATTTAGCATGCTCGAAGAATATTATCTTTCTCGCATATCGTAGTGTTTGAGAAGCATTGGAATTGTGTGACAATACGTATACTCGTAGGCACGGATTGAAAATATATTACAAATTTACTATCTCATTCTTAATCACAATTTCTTCGAGCGCTTCTGAGCTACTTCCAAGTACACGTTCAGACGTTCTTGAATTCCCCACGAAAAATTTGAATATATCTTAAGACTAAATGAATCCTAGCTTGGGCTTTTGGGCCGCTTTATTTTTATTCTAGCGTATACTAATGCATAGTTGTTGCGTGCTTGCTTGATTGATTGGTCTGCCTCATTGTCCCATTCTCAAGGATTTAAATAGAAGAAATTTCCTGAGTCCGTATTTCCTAAACTAGAGCGAGATTGACAGTCAGATGAGGCAGTCCGTATCAGTGATACTGAAAACCACATTATCTCACGTCAGACTTACTGTTAATAAGAGGGCACTTTAAAAACTTAACATCATTTGTCCCACCAGTTTTTGCGCGGCGCGTCTACTAGTATTTTAGTAAAACACACGCTTTTCAGGAGAGAATAAAGAAGGCATGTACACAGGAATGATAGCTATGACGGTGAGCTTCCGCCCCCCGCGGCATGAAGACAGTCCTCAGTATTACTTTAATTTAACATTTAATTTAACACGACGCACGACTCCCAGTAGCCGTGCCATTGCAGCTGGCTGCCCTAGAACTTCCTACTCACTGAATTTCAGGTGCAGGCTAAAACCATTCTTAGATTTCCCCAATAATTTACCAGCGATTTCAGTCTGTTCCTTAATAAAATTCGAACAGTTTTTAATGAAATAGCATCCTCCAATTTACATACAAAATATAGATTGTACGGATATTTAATTCTAAAGGGATCGACCTAAGTTTCTGCTGTTGACTTTTTATGAACCTCACTAGCTACGCCTCATTAGCTGTAACTAACAGTCGCACTAGTAGCCTCCCTAGCAGCCTCTCTAGCTGTACTTCACTTCTAACACCTCACTAGTTGTACCTCACTTGCAGTTTCACTAGCTGCATCTCACTAGCAGCACCAGCTCCGAGCAGTTTGCCTGACACAACTCACCTGGCAGCTCAGGCAAGAAGTTCTTCAACGACTGCAACATGAGAATTTCACCCACGGCTGTCTTAGATTTACACTCCATTATCATTGACTTACACCCCTCTATTTTAGATTTGCGCCTCTTTATGTCCCACTATCCATGATTCAAACACCTCTTTCCATGATTCATACCCCTCTCTATCCATGATTCATACCCATTTATCGATGATTCACACCCCTTTATCCTTGATTCACACCCCTCTATTCTCGATCCCGACCCCTCTACCCTTGATCCACACCCCTCTATCCATGATTCACACCCCTCTATTCTCGATCCCAACCCCTCTATCCTTGATCCACACTCTCTATCCTTGATCCACACCTCGCTACTCTTCATTCGAGCGTGCTTTGCTTACAATATTTAAGCTGTCTTTGCGTACGTTAAGAAATTATTGTTCTGCATAAAACGATTTCGAGCGAGCAATTTTCGTAGCAAAGTGCTCACGTTATGGCCTTTTGGGCTTTCTGAAAGGTGACCAATGTATTTGTATCCATGTTACACAAATGTAAGGTGAGCAGTGTATTTGTATCCATGTTACGCAAATGTAAGGTGAGCAATGTATTTGTATCCATGTTACACAAATGTAAGGTTAGCAGTTTATTTGTATTCAAGTTACACAAATGTAAGGTGAGCAGTGTATTTGTATTCAAGTTACACAAATGTAAGGTGAGCAGTGTATTTGAATTCAAGCTACACAAGTATAATATGAGCAATGTATTGGAATTTTTTTTTCACAAATGCTGGCACAGGCAGTGATAAAGGTTATAAGCATTCTCTTTCGTTGAGAAAAGGAGAGAGAGAGAGAAATATAGAGAGAGAGGGAGAGAGAGAAATGTTTGTTAACTTGTCATCCTCTTCGCTTCAAAAGAACATGCGTATCATCAGATCGTTTCTAAAATTTAAATAACTGCTGAATAAGAAATCAAAATCAATTAATTATGTACTTTACAATCGTAGAACACAAAAAAAAAGACTCAAATGAAAAAATACATCAAACCCAATTTTGAAAAGGTCTTTTGCACCTGACTGAGCTGTCTGTGGGAGGGAAATGAGCTCATTGGAGCAAGGTTAGTGGCTGTAGTTACTATACAAGTCCCGCCACCCGTGAAAACTGACGGGACTCCCTACTTTTATTCTAAAAATGAATGATATTCTCCAAGTGAAGCATGGAATGGGTCATAGTGGTCACCATCGTTTCCATTGAACTATCCATTCATAACCAAACTATGTTAAACAAAATACTGTCGTACCGTATTTTATCAAATAGAATATTTAGCTTCCCTTAGATTACATTCATCATTTATATCCGATATTCTGTATCTAAGTTCAATATTGCCGGGCATCAGTGCGACTTACTGTAATATTCTCATATGAAATGTTCGTAAGGGGAAAGGAAAGACCACACAAGTAAGCTAGCAACTGACAAACACTTAATTATTATACAAGTAAGATATGTATAATAATACACATTTAGGTCGCCATCTTTATTTGCAAACGGACGTGGAGCATCGAACGGTAGCCAATGGAGGCCAGTTGGTGCTCTTGGACCTCGTGAGCGAATGGGATTCAATTGCAGAGCTCATAATAAATCACAGAGGTTCTAAATGAGGTTACTGAGCAAACGATTTATTATTGAAGTTGAGTTGTAGAAGGCGAGGTGATGCTGATAAGTTCCTGTGAAGAGGCACTATAGATTGATTATCAGGAGTGCTCGAGATAACCTCCGTGCCAAACGGTCTTTGAGTTGGTGTTCGTTGTAACTTTTAGTCGAGGCCTCTTCACTGCAGTGTTGCTACGCCGAGTACAGGTGAGGGAAATACAGATGCATTAAGGTGATGAATTCACTACATTCGTGTGGCCTGAGAAAACTAAGTACTTCCTGAAAGCCTACTTCGCATAAGCCGGGCTGTAACTACCCTCTTAAAATTAATAGAGGCGTAGCACAGCGTACGGAGGATTACGGAAATTTACATCTTGATGAACTTGAGCAGGAATTTATATGTTTGAAAAAATATATGCCCAGGCTGTATTGTACATGAAACAATATTTTACATTAACAGGGAATAAGTTTCCTTTTAAAGGGTAGTTGAAGACCAGGGATAGCTTTTCATTTACAAATGTTCCGCTAGTCTTTGAATTTTCTATCAAGGGTGTTCAAATGAGGGTCAGATGAAGAATAAAATTTTCCGGAAGGCATACCGCAGTTTTATTTTCAATATTTCGAATGTGATATGCATTCATTATCAAGAATTAAATTGATTTTGAAATTTTCGAAACTTTCTGACTAAAGTACAATATCTGCTTATCACATATCCAAAGAAATATTATCATATGATTAACGTTAAAATTCAGGAAATAAAATGGCCGCATGCTGACAAAACAGACACATTGCAGGTTGATCCTGGGCTGCTCTTGGAGAACATAGAGCGCTTCTTCAACAGTAAGTCTCACAGGATCGTTGTAGCGCTGGAGGATGCATGTATTTTTCGCCAGCGTTTGGTGGGTCCGTTTGGTGCCGTGTTCATGCCTCATTTGTACCTCAGGTGCACCTGAACTGAGGTGGCACGATAGGCAGCGACCGAGTGTTGTTCTCGTTCGACCGATGTAATGTGCGTTGGAAAGAAGTGTGCGACCTTCCAACGGGCATTGAAAACGGTGCAGCACGTTGGTTTGTAGGAGAAGATTCCGAGGTCCGTTTAAGTTAGGAATCATAATTAAGTTCCTTCTTTTCTGACTGCTATAGTAAATCAAAGGGTGGAGTTTGTCGGTAGAATGAGTGCAGTGAACGTTGCAATTTGTGATTCCTTTGAAGACCTGCTCAACTGTACTGCAGGAAGGACTCATCGGGTTCTCGCAGTACGTAGTCAATCTCGACCCAGACTTCCAGGTGTATATCTCGATTAGTGCTCGCTCAATATTCATCATGAATGCTCGCTCAATATTCGTGATGAATGCTCGCTCAATATTCGTGATGAATGTTCGCTTAATATTCGTGATGAATGCTCGCATGCTAGAATGAATAATATGACTGGAATGCAGTCCGTCTCTTCCACGAATAGCTGCCAGCGGAGAGTCTTACTAGATGATCACTACCAAATAATCGATAGACATTGTAATGAAAAATATCTGATCTATTTTCTGGTCTTCTCAGAAAATGGATATGGAATCACGAAGCCCAGTTTCAACAAACAACTTTTTTGCTATTCCCATTTGTGGTAATCTACCTGTAGGTGGCTTCCATACGCACCGACGCAGGGAAACTATAATTAACTCTTCATTATTCAAGACTTAGTTCGAACACCAATAGTGTTTCGTGTGAGGGGTTGAGTGATATTGAAGAAAATGGCGCTTCGCTAGTGGACTTCAACTGTCGGAAATCGGCGACCAAGCGCACAGGCGCGTCCTGGAGAGGCAATGTGATGCAGAAATCTACAATGCATCACATAATCATTATTACCAGCTGGCAGAAACCGCGAATTATCGGTTAGAATTGTTAATTAAGAGTGGAAACTTATGATTAGGCTGTAGTGAAGATGCCGCTGTGATTTTTGTATTTATTGATGAAGCCTGTGACACACATACATTTCTATCAAGCGTAGTAATATATAGATTATTAGTTAATCTAAAGCTCCTCAGCCCCACCAAAGGCCACTTAAAAAAGCGGAAAGAAAAGACCGTTTAGCATGGACTTAAGAAAACATGAAATGAAGGCACAAATGAAGTCCCACAGAACATTCCCTGCGCATCGAAACAGCAAATTGTGAAAAAAGAGGAAGAAACGTAAAGAATAGTCAGCAACGATGGCATGGAATTGGAAAGAAGTAAAGTGGGCACGAATAGTAGAAGTCCCTACAACGGAAGTAACCTAACAGTGCCCTCCTGGAGACTAGTCTCCATAGCATAAGATAGCCAAGCCTAACTAGCCTAGCCCCATGGCCTATAGCTTATCCTATGCCCCCTGAGGGGACAAGGCTTCACAAAGCACAATGCTGTTAAGTATGTAATTCTCTGTTTTTTGCCATTTATTTGCCCGAGCTTTTACACGCTTAAGCGGCTTGCATTTTCAAGGTAGCAAACAACGAACATTTCGGCCATATGACCTGCGTATAGGTAAATAGGCTACGTCGACAAAGAGAGTTATAATATTGAGAAGTAAATTAACCTAGAGCAACTCCACGAGTTAGACGTACATCCTTCAGTCGGCTTTTGAGTCTCTGTTAGAATAGAGTAGAGAATGACAACAGAAATGAGCCAAGTGGTCCATTCTTGGGCTGCTGCTCAGGTCCCATGATTAATTAAGCGAAGTTCTTTGAGGCGTGCATCTATAAAGTCAGTCATGGAAATTTAAATCAGATGTGCAGAGTGGATTAGACGGGAGTCGTTAAAAAAATACGGGAATAGAGTACGAGGCTTGGTCAAATGTTTCAGAGAATATGTATTGCATGCGCAGGGAGTTTGAAAATTGAAAAATAAGACTCAGCTTGGAATAAGAGGCATCTTGCAAAAAGGATAAAGAAAAAATGACCAGTTCGCTTACGCTGGAATAATGCAAATCGCAAGGGGGATACTTTTGCAAAATGATTAGCTTGATAAACGTTGTTTAGATGTAACTCTTCTGTTGGATCTCATTATCAATGAATAGCTACTATTCACTATCGATCTTCCACGTTATACGAAATAAAAGTGCATGATAGATATGAACTACTATGCGCGACCTCGAAATATGATACAATCATGTAGAATATGATTCCATCGCTGAATAACTTCGCCTGCTGAACTACCCATTCCAGCGGAACGAACTGTTAATAAGCCGAAGTAATTTTAAGTCTTTCCATTTTCTGTACTTGTTTTTCAGCAATGAATGGTAGACATTGCTAACGATGAGTACAAGAAAAAATGGATTCCATGAAATCATTGCACAAAGTTCAGTGCATAAGCTTCCGCTTCTTCGACCTGCAATATCCAGCGATGGCGATGTCAGTCGTCCGAGTCCAACAATAATTAGAATCAGTCATCATGGCTGCCAGGCAGCATCCCTGACACATGGCCTCCATCTCTTTCATGTGTTGATGGAATCTCTCCCTCAGCTCGTAGCTCATACACTTCAGTTCCTCAATAAACAGCAGCCCATGTGTGAGGAGAAGCAAGGTATTTTGATACTAATGTTGCACCCTCGCTTTTTGAAAGCAGTCTTCATATTCATGCCAAGATCTGTGTAGATTGTAGATCCATCTTGTCACCGATGATGGTCTCCAGGACAAGAACAGGAGCCTTTTGCGTGTGGAGTTCCACGTCGTCTATTCAGTGTTGTTCCAGTTTTTTAAAAGTTGTATGAGCTTGAGAATTAATTTCTTTCATGAAAATAATAAATATTATGCCTCGTGTAAATGACAAACACCTGAACTTGCAAATAAACGGAATATCATAATGTGGTTGCATGAAAAAATCTACTAGATTGAGCAGATGTCATACAATTTTTTAATTCAGAGCATCGAAATTGAAGTAAATAAGTTAAAATACATGAGACGTTGATCTTGTAGGCCTGTGCTACATACATTTGTCAGATCCTTCGTATTAATACGGAATGAATATTAATTCATAAATCTATGTAAGCACCAACTTGGTTTGCGACCAGTTATAGCAACTGGAAGTTAGACATGCAAATTATAATTTCTAGAATGATTCAGTATATCTTCTGCAGCAAAAATGTATTCACAACAATACGACATGGAAATAACTACGTTCTTCCTCAGGTGCTGCGGGAATTCAAAGTCATGAGGGTCTTTTTGTCAGCCGCCGCCCTGATGATCATCGCCTGCGGTTAGTAACTTGTGGCTTCAAGGTACGCAGCACAATTATTCCCTGAACAACTTAGACATTATTGCGTTAGAATTAGCTCTTACCCAATCATGTGTCTGAAATTGGCTGCTTAATACATTCGTGCCGCCAATGACAGGCATGGCTAATACTTTGTAGTAACCCCGATAAGATGTCGATGCTCTTCAATTCTCACATTGGAATGCTAGCGCTGTTAATCTTCGTAACCGTGAAATTTCCCCAACTTCAGAACAAAACAGGGAGCTAACGACGCTGTGATGGCGGGTAGGCTACGATTTCTTCACTGAGATAGCAGAGAGGAATATGTTCGCATTCTTGTATGTATCAGAAAATTACTTGAGATAATTGTTAGGACACATGGACCTTGTGACTTCCCCAACAAGTTTGAATAATTTTGACCCGAGTTGACTATCATCGACAAGCGAGTAATAATTTTCAAAGTGTGTTGTTCTTTTTCAGTACAGCAATGGGGGACAGATTGAGTAAGATAAAAGCATTGGTTTTTCACCTCATTTTTTACAATTCAGTATCATTCAGATCGAGCGCTGGCGCACTTGTCCGCACATGTACGTGGCAGCCTCAATGCGGGCGTAGATCCCTGAGCTAGAGCAAGTGAACACTTCTCCAGCCTCTATCATCCTGAGAAATGTCGGACTAATGGAGGTGTACAAATTAGCGCATATTTCAAAACCCGTCAATAAAATCTGAGTCAATGAGCCTTCAGTTAGATTTTTACACTAAAAGTCTGTGAAAAAAGGATTTTGAGTATGATTTTAATTGTTTCTATTGCGTGCCAGATTTTGTTTACATAAACTGAGTCTACAAACACGTCTGCAACGTGTCAAGACGACGTACCTTAGGGAGGAGGGTTGCGCTCGCTGTCTGTCAGCGATACTTGCAGGTATTGTGGAACCTGTCACGTCATCACTCCTCAACGTCATATTCGGTTTCTAAGGTATATTTTCTGTCATTTTTTACAATAGAGTGATTGTAAGGTGTGCACACAACCATGCACACAACCATACAATACAACCATGCACACAACCACACCCAACCGTGCACACAACCATACAATACAACCATGCACAGAGTCACACTCCCCACAGGGCCGGCAGAGGCGCGCTACGACAGCACGTGGGAGTCCCTGGACACCCGCCCCCTGCCCCCCTGGTACGACGAGGCCAAGATCGGCATCTTCCTGCACTGGGGCGTGTTTTCGGTGCCTTCCTTCGGGTCCGAGTGGTTCTGGCAACGCTGGGGTGAGCTTCATTAGATTTTGTGATGGAGAAATAAGTGGAAAACCTATCAGCGAAAAGGTAAGTTTCGTTAGATTTCATGATGGAAACATAAGTTAGGATCTAATCACGAAAACAGATTTGAAAGGTCGTTTTCTCTCACAGGAAATTACTTACTTCCTGATAAGCTCGTGTCTTCTCGCCTGGCATTCAATGTCCTACACAGAATAGAGAGGAGTTGCAACGCGCAAGCTCAAAGCACTGGAAATTTAGTGGAACCTTATAAACCTCTTTAATACACATTTACATAATGAAAAATTCATTGAACCCAAAGAAAGACAATGTGCTAGTATAAAAAAATGTAGTTTCGTGCACTGCCAGCAGCGCAAAACTCGACCTGGTCACGACCACGTTACCTGCTCGCCCCATTCAACTATGGCGCATCTTCAAGACATACAAAAATCACTGATACATCATTTAACGTCATGAGCATTGCATTGTTCCTGTTATTTGAGTCAAACAAAAAATGCCGCTTCTTGCCTATTTTTTTTCGGAAAGTACACATTACAGACTCTAATTTACGGTTGTTCAGAGCAGCCTCTTTCTTATCGGCATTACGAAATGAGCTACCCTCTCCAAATTGAAAAAAATGCATTTTAAAACAGACAAAACAACCCAAAGCATTACTTTAGCGTAAATTACTGCTGCAAAAAGGACCAAAATTGGCGTGCACAACGCTGTTTCTTTCGACAAATTTACTACAGCGTCGCAGGCTATACTATACCAGCAGCACTGAGCTCTGCTCGCGCCTTTAAGCCGTGTCCCACACACTCGCCTTATCAAGGTGTGTCGGGACCTGACACTGCAGTGTACACTGTCCCAATATCATCCATCAACTCAGTTCTGGTGCCGTGATAGTGGCTGCTTCTGGCGGTCAGTGTACCCCACGGAGACACGTGATCCATAAGATGGTAACAACACGAGTAAGAAGGATTGGATGTTACAACAATTGAGGAATTACAACCTAAAGAATGTGAGTGAAAGAGAGATCAACTACGGGCATATATGTAAGTAGGAAAAATATCTTCCTCAAGGAAAGGGTCTTTGACATCGATCAATATGGATCAAGTGTCGACGTGTTTGGGAGCGAGCTTGGGGCTGCATAGATGGTGTTTAATTATGTGAAAGTCGTCTTCATATTTTTACCGATCTACACAAGAAATTTAGAAGCAAATAAAAGTACCTGTGTCACTGGCCCCTATCCATACGCCGTTTGGAGCTTAATAACTGAGTCTGATAAAAATCACAAACACTCTTCGCTTGCCAAAATTATTGAGCTCTTAACTACTGAGTTTGGTATCACCATTATTTCTTCCTTCGAGCCCTTTCAATGCATTGCTGACTTTGTCCACGTAAAATTTTGTGTTATTTCATTCAGATGCCATGATAGTTTTATTTTAGTACGCAAGCATAAAGAAAAGTGAAAATAATATCACAATTTATTGCCTTGTAATATGATATGAATTCCGAGGATTTAATTAACAATTATTCATAGGTATTGTTATTACATTCATATTCATACGACTACCTTACCTGAAAGCCAACGAGGCAACTGACGAGAAAACTGCTGAAATACCCCGCTGAAATGCTTCACTTTGTCATTTTCAGCGACCAACAAAACGGCGTACGTTCATTTCATGGAGAACAACTACCGCCCGGGCTTCACATACCAAGACTTTGGCTCCCTGTTCACAGCCGAGTTTTTCAACGCCACGGCCTGGGCCGCCATATTCAACGCATCGGGCGCCAACTACGTCGTGCTGACGAGCAAGCATCACGAAGGCTTCACCAACTGGCCTTCGCACGTCTCCTGGAATTGGAATTCCATGGACATCGGCCCCAAGCGGGACTTAGTCGGTAAAATTTTATGCTTCATAACATTCCACAGCCTTCCCCTGCATTAAGAGAGTAGTCCGTTTACATTACATGAGCGTGTTACTAACCAGTGATAAATTGCTTTACTTTGTCGCGCCCAAGGTCTGTAAGATTACGCGAGCTTTAGACTCCAACGCCCTGTTACAAACTTGGCATCTGAACTCTGCCGACCACGCTACCTTTGCCATGTATGTTCAACGCATTTATATCTTGCTCTAATAAAGTATTTTGATCCCGTTACAGTGTAGTTTTGTGACGTTTTTCAAAGTTTCAATTCATTTGAATTCACGTACCACGCATGATCATAAATTTATTACCCGAAACTAGCAACAATTGGTTCATTTGGTTAATAAACATCTGCACACAGATGGCTGGAAATGAAACTTTTCGCCCGGCAAATCGCCAAGGCGTTATTGTTCACCAAAGCAATTCGTGTCCCATAATTTAGGCTCAATTTATCAATAAGTTTGGATTTTTCAGGTGAGCTTGCGGACGCCGTCAGAACAACACAACCGCACATCCACTTTGGTCTCTACCACTCCCTCTTTGAATGGTTCAACCCGCTCTACTTACGGGACAAAAGTAATGATTACAAAACGAATGACTTTGTCAAAACCAAGACAATGCCCGAGCTTCTAGAATTGGTGAGTTTCTTTCTCTTTCATCCAGCATCACATTGCGACAAAACTGATTTCACAGATGCAACTATTTTCCACGAATTTCACTCCACTGATTTGTATTAAATCGCTTTTAGGTATTTCCCTTTTAAAATTTACATGTCTATCATATGCCGCAGGTGACGCGGTACAAACCTGAAGTGATCTGGTCCGATGGAGACGACCATGTCAACGATCAGTACTGGAATTCAACCAACTTCCTGGCGTGGCTCTTCAATGACTCCCCAGTGAGAGATACTGTCGTGGTCAACGATCGCTGGGGGGAAGGTGACATGTGCAGTCATGGGTCCTTCTACACGTGCTCCGATCGCTACAACCCAGGTCAGAATGTTTGGGTGTGATGGAATGATTGCCTACATTCGGAGGGCCGTGGAGTTGCGTACGTGAAATAGGAATACCTGGTGGACATTCTATGAGATCCCCGAATGTCTGGTGGACACTCATAGGAATACCTGGTGGACATTCTATGAGATCCTAGAATGTCTGGTGGACACTCATCGGAATACCTGGTGGACATTCTATGAGATCCTAGAATGTCTGGTGGACACTCAAAGGAATACCTGGTGGACATTCTATGAGATCCTAGACAATCGTTCCCTCTGGTCTTATCTAAATGAGGGGAAGAAAAAAGGATATTACAAGCTAAGTCTTTTTACATGCGTCCTTATTGATAGTGAAATTTATGGTCAGGGTCCTAGCTCAGCGTTAAGAGATAATTTAAGAAGTTCGTTGTTGAAAACATTAAATTGATTGAATTTTACTAAATAAAATTGATCACAACTCAATTTGTAAGGTATCGCCAATTTATGAACTTGCACAATGAGTACAGGAGCTCGTATGTAAACAGCCAAACAAAACTTAATTGTACAATCCTTGAAATGTCTCTGGGATTTAAAATCAACTGAATTAGGGAATGCTTGAATCCTCCAATTGAATTCAAGATGAGCGAATGAAAGAAAATAAATTCATGATGAGCTAGTGAAAGATGGGAAATTCATAATGAGCTAGAGAAAGAAGGGAAATTCATGATGAGCGAGTAAAAAAAGATAAATTAATGATGCACTGGTGAAAAAAGATAAATTCATGATGAGCTGGTGAAAAAGGAGAAATTCATGATAAGCTAGTGATAGACGATAAGTTCTTGACGAATCACATGACTGTCCCATGGTTTTGGGAACTCTAAGAGACATTCCCTATGATCAAAAATACAATTACAATTTTCAGCAACACAACTTTGACATGAAGAGGCTATATAATTCTTCGAATTGGAGGAGTTCGAAGAATAAGGTCACCAGACGTACAGGTAAAGTAAATATGATACATTCCCATTGCAGCCATCAATTGGGTTGGCAAATGCTCCAATTTCAATCTGATTATATTTTCGAGGCGTCACAACTGCTTCCTTCCAGTCGCACACTTCCGAAACATAAGCAATTTTTTCAGCGATTAATGGAGAAAAATTTGGAAAACTGAACCACTGACCTCATCTCATTCTCTGTGCCAGGAGTGCTGCTGCCCCACAAGTGGGAGAACTGCATGACTTTGGACAAGCACTCCTGGGGCTACCGGCGTAATGCCCCTGCTACCGACTACCTCACCATTCACGAGCTGCTGCAGACACTCGCTGAGACTGTCAGCTGCGGAGGTCATTGTCATTTGTGTGCCATTCAAGTCCGAAAGCGTTTAATCAAAATACTTTTCCACGGTAATTTTTCTTGCGTGTCAAAGAACCGTGAGTTTCTGTTCTCACGGTTCACAAAACCGATAGTGTCAATGAGTATGAGGAAGTATTGAGCATGCAGCAGTTGTGCCGAAATAGTCCAAGCTGGTAAAAAAGTGTATATACAACAGGATAAACAGGTAAGCTCACTCTTTATAACAGAGATGTGAGTGCAGCAGCTTCCCTAATAAAGATGTTCTCAATCGCAACAAAATTTTGCTTGACGTATGTGAGTTTACATTTCGGAACTGAACTTAGGAAATCGCTATAACTTGTAAGCGACCACGGACCAATAGACGATACAATATAAATTTCCATCGTGACGATGTTTAGGCAACCTCCTCGTGAACATCGGGCCTAGGCACGACGGCACGATCCCTGCCATCATGGAGGGCCGCCTGCGCCAGATGGGGGACTGGCTGGCCGTCAACGGGGAGGCCATCTATGCCTCGCAGGCCTGGACTGCCCAGAACGACACTCTCACGCCGGGGGTTTGGTGAGTCCTCAAAGTTCTCTGTTTTGTGTCTTCTGGATAACTTGTCGATTAGGAAGATGTTACATGTGGGACCCTAAAGCTTCATGTACGGTCGCAGTTCTGGAAATAGTCGAATAACTTTATTTTTTCGGGTTCTTTTGAAACCTCTCTTAATTATGTTTCGATCCTAGTTGAAATTTGGACACACCTAATCATTGTTAAATTTGCCAATTGTGTAATGATGTACCGTCGACCAGAAAGAAACCATCTGACAGTGCTCGTTATCACCACCGCAAATTAGACCAACTTGATAACTAACCATAAATTGTCATCGTACATGCACGACCCCGAAAAAAGCTCTATCTAAAATATTTACACTCGCCTAAACTTTCGTTGGTTTCACACGGGGCGACTTTTTTGTGCATAGATATTTGAGGACGTCTTGAGATAAGTCCTACTGCCCCGAAGTACAAGTCTCTCGAAAATGGATAGCAGAATGTGCTACAAAATTTAGTAGTCTTGACCCTGCTGTTACATGCTAAGAAATCAAAGATTTATCGCTTCATGCATCATCCATTATTAGGATAGCCTCAGTATTAAATTTTGACTATATTAACGAACAATTGGCCTATAAATTGCCATCAATTAAACTTCTTCTCCTGGGGTCAGCTTCAGATCATCCAAATGTTTTTGCAATCCTATCGACATATGTAAATCAGAAGTAACAAGTTATGATTATGCAACGTAAAAAAATATTTCTAAGCCCCGCTATCCCTAGAAGAAGTCCTCGATGGAAAAAGTAATGCACACTCGTGCCTGACTCACACGCCTGAACATTCACGGACTAAAATAAGTACATTAGTACTAACGCAATTTGCGAATAGGTTGAAAATTATGGGGTGGGCATTGTAAATAGTTGTCAATAATATTGCTCGCAACATCTGAAAGAAAAAGCTTTCATTTTTTATGATATGCCTTCTAAAGCATAAAGCTAGATACCAATTCTATGAATGTATAAATGAGGGTAACAATTTCTTAACTTTCGGTGTAGCTTAATGTCGCAACTGATATATATTATCATGTAGTTGGTTAGTGTGGCTTATTACTATTACTAATAATTGTATAGATGTGAGAAAATAAAGCGCTACACAAGTATATAAAGTTAGCTATTAAGAAATTCTCCTAAAGAAATTTCCATTTTAAGCTGGAAAGTCGCAGCAGGTTTGACACGGATTATGGCATCGATACAAAAAATTTATTTTCGCTGGAGGGAAATCAACTCACTCAGCAAGGTGTTGTACACTAATTAGCGTCCTCTAAAGAAGAATTTCGCATCAATTGCTTGGCATGACAAACTCATAGCTAAAACAAATCCAACTGAAGAGTAGGTACAATTACAATGTCGTAGTAGATATGCAATCAGCCTTCCGTGCTTCATATATACACTATAATAAAGTATCCGTGGTAGTACAAGGAACATCGTTTCAATCAGTAGATATCAATGACTTTAGGCCATGAGATATGAAATAGATTAAAATATGGCAAAACAAACAAGCCTGGGGCTTGCTCTTAAAGTCCCGTGCCATCAGACACCAATCAAACGATTAGCCTTGGAGTAGGCAGCACGATAGATCGGAGAACAGGTGGTATTACTACGACGTGTGTTCTATTAACACCATCAACTACCACTCTCCACCTCACCTCTGCAGAAAAAAGAACGAATTCAGAAATAAAATAATCATACTCACAGTCATCAAATTTCACGCACAGTTATCAGGACATTCATTTTAACCTAAGAAAGTGAGAGTTTTACAATTATTGGATCGCATCATTCACTAAATTTTTTTTAGCACTATCAGTAACTTCCAAATAAGGACAACGAATCAGCCGTTGAAAATTATGGGAGATTCCCTCGGTTCCAACGTGCATCACTGAACATTTGGCAAAGTTGATCCTCATTTACACAGATTTCGACGACTCGGAGTTGGCGACTGTTTTATGTGGGTATTCTGTCCCGTTTAGTGGAAGCCTTGCGGCAGAGTTTCGTGTGGTCTGTGGATTTCTTGATTTTCTGAAGGATTCAGATGTGACGATCATTGATCTAAATTTTGATGAGGAGGCCTAAGACAGTTCAACTGACAGTTCCGGAGCAACACAACGACTTGGCAGAAGGTACGTCAGGACTCCTTAAGGACTCCCTTAAGGAGCTCCTTAAGGGAGTCCTGACGTACCTTCTGCCAAGTCGCTGTGTTGCTCCGGAACTGTTTCACGTTGAGTGCGACCAGTTCGATGCGAAATAAACTACCTACCTCCTATACATGGTGTCCCAGAAAAAAGGAAACCCATTTTCAAATTAGTTT
>VOMN01105656.1:0-10660 GCA_014899125.1 Orchestia grillus | reverse complement strand
GCCAGAGCGGGCAGCGCCAGAGCGGGCAGCGCCAGAGCGGGCAGCGTCAGAGCAGGCAGCGTAAGAGCAGGCAGCACCAGTGCAAACGCAGAGAATCAGAGCAGCTCAGGAATGAGGAAGATTAAGGTCGTCAAAATTCCATACCCAAACACTCGCCAAACTCAGGAATTCGTCTCTCAGGCGCGCCCTTTTTTGGAATGCGTCTGTTTATTACGACGATATCACTGCATTGTATATTTGTTGTTAATCTATGACTTACTCGGTGGTCAGACAAGAAAAAACTTCCCAAGGTCTACACGCTTCTCAAGAAGTAGTGATAGCTGATAATACAATTTTTTCCTGGCTAGGCTAGGAACAATTCATTCTTTAAACGAACGAAACTTTTGGGAAACGGTCGTTTTCACTCCATCCACTTGTGTACGTATTCGCCAAAGCTTTGGAAGAAACGATACGAGTTTTTAATTGAACGTCTTCTCTAATGTCCATTATGTGTCAGAGTGGTCTCTACGGGGTTGTGAACATTTGGACTTGACTTCGAAATTAGCTTAGCTGGTTTCCATATTGACAGTTTGTTAATAAACTACTCTATACAAAAAAACTATACGATTCAGCACAAGTAAAAAACGAATTCAACCCATTACTGCATAAAGTTATTTTTCAATGAATCTTGCTAATTTTTTAAAAACAAATCGCTAGATCATTTGCATCAGATATAAAATTTAATGGAAAATATTGTCCAGTCGCTGGAAAAATGCGATACCGTACATGGTGCGGGTAAAGTCATGAGGCACCAAAAATCGAAATAAAGAAATAAATTAGTTTTCTGTCACTTTCACAATTCATGAAGAAGTTATTTCAGCACAAAGCTATCGAAGTACTTCTTAATCAATGAAACATCTATTGCTATTACCTTCTGTTAACATTATTCTTCCGCATTATTACCACCTAGGGAGCATGAAAATCTACGCTACGCATTACTGGGTTAATTTGACGAGTAGGAAAGATTAAGTTATTTGAAAATGATATAAAAATTGAGTCACCAGTAATTGTAAAAATTCTTCCCGCACCGTAGAGGTTTGAGAAAGATCTTGGCGTATTTCATGCACCCTGGCAGTCAAAGAAGATTTGCAGTAAATTCTTCGAAAATCGGTGATATCCCATTACCAACCACGTTATTTTGGGAACTAGGCTACATTTGGCATTGTAAGAAAACCTATCGGCAGCTTTATATACATATGGGTGCCAACTGCTGAACACGCTAGCCAACTGCTGAATACTTCGCCGGTTTGCTTTCACCAATTACTTGAGAAAACGCCTGTCGCAAGTATTTAGAATTTTAGCTCTACCGCTATTACCCATGAATTCCCTGCTCATTACCATCGGTTTCCCCTGAGCAGTTGTTCTTTGTACAGTCCTAAGTCCTACGGCCATCATTTGAGATACTTCTCCGGCCGACTTCCAGGCCCGGTGCCCACCTGCAGTACAACCTGCCTTTTGTTCAAGACGGAGCTTTGTTCTGCAGGATTTTCCCAGCTGGATTATATTGATGCTAGTTGTCGCAACGAGAGCAAGTGCAGTACCGACTTCCAGCAACACTGAGTGCAGCTATTGTTGTCATATTCTTTTTCTGCAAATTTGTTATGCAGTAAAAGATTCTTCAAACTATATCCCAGCCCTTGGCAACGATCTAAATCGCAAATTCCAGCGGGTGTTTTTCTAAGTCGCACAAATATTTCAGGTGTTGATGAATGACACAATTCCATATTTGGAGGTTCAATCTGTACGGATGAGTACTGAATTCCTGGACAAACTCAAAGTTCGTACAGAGCGTTACACACCCTATTGCAACTCGAGACTAAATTTCGTGATTCCTGTCGAAATACAGAAGATAACTTCATAAAGAGGCAACACAAACATGATGAAATGTCGAAAGGACCTTCATTGGAATTGGTGAACAGGACATTGGAGGTACGCGAATGTGGACACTGAGCCAATATGATACAAAATCTTTATAAATAGAAGAAATTGTTTAACTTAGCCCAACCGACCTCAAGAGAAGCACAGGGTCAATTCAAATTAGGAGGGTTAGCAGGTGCACCAGGGGCAGGTGACGGCCACCACCAGCAGGTGCACCAAGGGCAGGTGACGGCCACCACCAGCAGGTGCACCAGGGGCAGGTGACGGCCACAACCAGCAGGTGCACCTGAGCTACGTTGCAGAGGAACATAACGGAGAACTGAAGCCCGATGTCGGTCTCAGCGAGACAGCCCGCACAGCAGCGAGAGGGGCCGAGGGACCAAACCCAGCGAGACAGCACGCATACCAGCGGGAGGGGCCGAGGGATCAAACTCAGCGAGACGGCACGCACAGCAGCGGGAGGGGCCGAGGGACCAAACCCAGCGAGACGGCACGCACAGCAGCGGGAGGGGTCGAGGGATCAAACTCAGCGAGACGGCACGCACAGCAGCGGGAGGGGCCGAGGGAGTTCAACTCACCAGTCAGAGGCTCGGCTGCCGTCAAGTGGGCGTTAATGTGTCGATAACTTCACGAGGAGATCAAGAGCTGAACGATTTTCCGAGTTGCGAGCGCCGTTCCGTGACTGCCGCCGGCGTAACACAGGCCCCGGGTCCGTTCTCCGTTCTTGACACACGTGAATTTTGTTCAAATTCTCAGTACAAAATAATATGACCACATTCTCAACTTTTACCGCAGCTGACACAAATAATAAATCTCGCTCAGATATCCGAGTCTCCTCTTACCAGAACGGTCGATTTCCGATTGCTTTTATATACATTGTTCTGCATAGTCGCGGCAAATTGCGCAACACGCTCCCTGCGACCCGCAGGTGAGTCATTTTACCTCCAGAAAAATAGCGTCGTCGCGAGAAGCGTGTAAAATGATTGCAGTATTTTCAAAAAAATTAGTTATATGAATTACTTACGTCTATAGAATAAATTTCACACAGGTTGTCACGCGTTTCTATTTCTACCAATACTTTTCACGTTTGAATATATCATAGAAGATTTATACTTCATTTCAACACCGAAAAAGCTTCACAACTAACCGGACCTACTGAATTTGTTCTGAACGTACCCACACGAATTTCGCACGACGTAAACAGAGACGAAAGTTCTCAAACAAACGCGAAAACAACCTGGAATTTTTTTTTTAAATCGATCCTGGTAAGGACTCGGAATCATTGTGCGACCGTTACGCTGAAGGTCGAGACGTTTTTATCGAGATTTTCTTCATGAACTACATGATCAACTAAATTTATCTTCTGTACAATCCCAGTCCAATTTAGGAAGAATCGGAGGAACGCATACATTTGAATTATTACCAGTATCATAATCAAGGTGTAACTATCCATCATTAGGTTTACAAAAACAAATACTACCAGAAGTACAGGATACCTGGAGAAATAAAGTACAAATCCAACAAAATAAAAATTTATTTCTATGCTATAGTTGTTCCCGCATATTCTTCAACGTTCACCCTCAGTACAATGGTCAAGAACAAAAGCAGTCGTTTTGAATAACTGTGAAGTTGAAGCGGACCTTCAGTCGAAGCTTCAGCGACTCGGGCCGGGCGTGCATGGAGGCACCGCGCGTGCGTACGAGGTGTAGCGGGAACACGCTACGTGGGGCAGTTCGGGACGCTACGTGACGGGATCGTTATGCCTGTCAATTCTATGCTATTGACTCCTTCCGTAGATGAACAATCGACGATGTCCATTAATATTATGAACCTTTGCTCTTATATAAAATTGTGTTTATTCATTAAAGGTACTATATTGAAAGATACAAAGAGCAAGACTTCATTCACTTCACCACAATAGCAAAAGTTCTAGGATCAATTTTTTCGTTTTGTTTAGTTCACAGATATGGGAAATTACGGTTTGAATACGGTAACAAGATAAATGTGAAATTTTTGTGAGTAATTTGTGACCTTCGTTTATTATACGAAGCACTGATACACGAGGAGTTCCTACAATAGTTTCATCAATTCTTAATTTATTAATCAAAACATCCAACGATCTGTCCACCTGACTGCAGGGACGATCTTGCCTGCCACCAAGGTGAGTAGGAGACAAAATTCAGACTACGACCTTCCTAGTTTGGCTGCGATTCTTAGTTTCTACAGGGAGGATTCGTGTTAAGTTAGATAACGTAGACCAATTAACCTTTAAAAATAATACCGTGAGAGCTATGAACGTTAAAGAAATCACAATTTCAAATGAATGGGATTTTAAATTTTCTGCTAATCTCATCATGCCATCGTGTGTTTATAAACTGCCGATAGCAACATTTTTTCTACCCTTCGATCATTACCGGGACATACCAGCTCAAAATTTCCGTTCTACTGTAATACTATCATTTTTGAGCTAGCGGACCACAGGTACTCTCTTGGATACATATTAACGTCTATCACTTATACTCGATAGTTTTACATGAACGCAGACACAAATGACAAATTTGAAGAAGTACTCAGATGTGTTCACAACTCAGAGTTAAAATGGCTTTTCTACTGATGGGTTACCCTGTAATATTGACAGCGCGAGGACAAATCCAAACACGTTATGTGTTAGTTATTAATTTCATTCTTTATTGAATTTTACCACTTCAGTTACTCTAGGCGGTCTTAGTAGTGAAGACGTGTGAATTTTATTAGAGATATATTAATCCTACGAAGAATTAATTACACCCAATGGTCTTCAATGTTTGTACTATTTCGCTCACTTGGTTCTAAAATCAGGGCATCACATTCATCAATATCAGGTTTAGGTTCATTCTCAGCTACATTTTGTTCAGAGTTAATTGTCTGTTTCAGGCTCGGTTCCACTTCAGCTCCATTTCAAGTTAATTCTAGTTAAAGTTCATGGAATTCAAGTTATAAGACTACCTCAGGAATCCATCTCTCGGAGATCGCTAAGCTCTCAAGATGAGCCGTGTCTCTCCAGCGTCTCCATACAGACAGGACCACCCAGGGTGAAGGCACACCAATAGCACATGCAGTGCAACATCTCGGCTTTAGAGGAGTAGCAATTGCTAAACGCTCAGTTGGGCGAACATGGGGTAACGAAATGGAATACCACCACTATCAGATATGAGGCGTGATCAATTGAAAGCTTTTGTAGACCAAAATCCGATAACAAAATAACAAAGCTCCTCGCATCGGAACTCGAAATGTCTCGCAAAACTGTCCCTAATATCATTTCTCCGGGCACTACAGTATAGTACCCGTCTAATTGATTCGTTGAGTACTAGTAGTTTTGAAGCTCCCTCTCCTCATGAAATGTGATTCAAAGAGCGAAAAGAATACACTATTTAGTATGGACTGTAGAAACCACGTAATCCATGCACAGGTGTGTTTCCACACCGGATTTCCTAACAGCTACTTAAAACGGAAGAGGAAGAAAAGACATAGAAGAGGAAGAAAAGACAAAGAAGAAATAGGTGTAATAGGTGAAAATTAAAGGAAGTGAACACGACAGATAGAACTCCCGGAGGCCTATCTATAGCTGAGGTAACCTAACAGTGCCCTCCCTGGGGCCGCCAGTCCTCTGAGAATAGGATAGATAAACCTAACCCTATTGCCTATCCTTAGCCCTCTGAGGGGAGTACGCGATGAAATAGTAACTATGCATAATAATGTACTTTGCTAGTGGTACGAAGGTGTCCTCTGATAAGCTAACCTTTATTAATTACAACACGTTTTACCGTTAGGTTTTTCAATGCTTTTCAACTACTGGCGTGGTGAGGGATGTGAGGAATTTGTGGTTTAAGCTTCCTTTTCCAAGCGAAGTACTCCCTGGTTACGTGAAATACCTTCCCTCATGCCGGGATTCGAACCCTGAACGTCCCGGCTGCGAAGCCATCACGCTATTCAGTACGCAAACTAACCAAGAGTTTACTTTTCGCGGAACTGATATTGAGTGTGAGCGTCTTCTCATCGCAACAAGTCAGGCTGCAAATTAATCGGACAGATCAAATACAGCAGAAAGAACCGGCAAGCAGAACTTCAACCCTTTGCCTGCTCTTAGAGAAAAAATTTCATGTCGACAAAGATACTTCGTTGTGAGTGTGAAAATAAAGTATTTTGTTTTCACAAATTCGGTTATCCTATTAATTTTCTTTCTAATCTAAACTAGCTTATTCGATTTAATTTGTCACAAATTAAATTTAATGTCACAACTAAACACAAATTTGACAAAAACTTGAAAATTTGTATTCATACATGATAGTGTTTTGGTTACATTAGGTTAGATGAACGCGTGCACCATATATGACCCACTTCGGAGGCAAAGTGTTAACCTCATACAATTTGCCCGCTCGATACTCTAAGTAGCGTCAGCACATCGCTCTAGATGCCAGTAGTAGATCAGCTGTGCAAGTAGCAAAGACAGCTGGCATGAGGAGCTGCCTGTAGGGTCCTAGGCCGCGCGGCGTCATAGGGAAACTGGAAGGACTGCCACGATCATCCACCATATTCAGTCGGGAAGAAGCATTGATTATATCTTCTAAAAATAGTTAAATTACTATAGCGGCTGTGAATTATGGACAAGATTCAGTTATCCGCGCCGGAATTCTGCCTAATGAAGAATGAAAAATTTCTCATATAATACTAAAACTTTAAACAGGTTAAGATTTATATAATGGCAGGTGTATTACAGTAGAGCAGAAATACAAAGGTGAATATTTTCCCGAAGTATGAAAACATAAAATGTTCCATTTGTGTGACGCTGTGGTAATGGGTGCCCTTACATACTGAAATTCATTTCTCGATGAAAATGAACCTTTTTAGTAGTTTGGCGCTCGCGTGAAGGAACGAATATTAGGTTAGGATAAACAACATGAATGGCTCGACTGAAGAAAGTTTCTTGCACGTGTCATCCGTTGCCAGATATTAAAAGCGAGTTTGAGCCCTTCATATTATACTTAGAAATTGTGATACCTTACTTCGTCAAAATCTTTACTATTCTGCATAAATGGACGAAGACAAAAGTTTAAAAGGCGGCCCCAAACAATTTTCAATACAGAAGGAATTCGCAATCGCATGAAAACTTACTCACTCATAACAATATTCATGATTTTAAAAAGCACTTGAAGATTACCGGATGCAGCCGGCTTCTTAGCGCATATATTACTCGTGCAATTACATTAAATGAAAATACAATGATAAATCAAGTAATAATCTAACAGCCATGGAATCCCCAAGTCCTAGTTAGACAAGACGGATAAGCACTCTAAATAACCAACATGCTAACGCACAATTTTGACATCAAAACATTGGTTAGCGGATTAGTTAATCTATAATTTTCCAATGCCTCCAAGACATCTCACGGACTCATGAAATTAAATTCGTAAGCAATTTATAAATTATTGCACATAAGTCAAAGGGGAACTTACCGTTCATAATGCATGAACTGCAACGTGTGACGAAATTAATCTTCACACTATCTGATAAACGCTAGCTTTGATCGTACGAGCACTAAACAGCAATTTAACAATTTCAACACAGTCCAAAAGCTACAGTCAAGGATGCACTCGCCATTGAGCACAGCACACACCTACACAACCTTCTCGCCCGGCAGTCGACGGGCGATTGAAGTCTGAACTCTGAACGATGTGACAAAAGAAGGCAGTGCGGCCCACGACGCGAGGTCTCCCTGCCTCCCAGGTAGGATGAGACGTATGAGTTTAGAGGAAATTATTGAAGGTCGTACTTTTATGTTTGGTGTAGGAATTTTTACTTCGGTTGACAGAAATGAAACACTGATTTTACAAATATAAGTGAACTAAGTTTCAAATTTAGAACCTATATTCAAGCGTCACTTATGAAACTATCGAGTGAATTGGTATGATGTCATGTGCTGAATTTGGATAGCCGTAAAAAGCGAAGATGACTGTACAATCGTCCCCCGTATAGAGCGTTAAATCGGTTCCTGCACACAACCGCTCTGTAGTCGTCTCCCCGCATAAAGCGGTATCGGCTAGAGCAAAAGAGTGAACATCAAAATGTACGAAAAATACTTGTACTATAAGAAGCAAATGGAGCGTATTATGATATTCAAATGAGGAGATACACAGCTGTAGGCTGGACCGATTTAGCGTTCTACGCTGGGGCGGCTGTACGTGTGTTCCTGGAGGTATGCACGGCACTTAGAATTGAACAGAAAAACCTTATACCTTTTTGGTTAAAATTGAAGGTCTTAGAGAATCTTCACCCAGATAAAGCCTGTCTAGACATGCAATAGATTATTTCTTTTGTTTCGAATAAAAATGAGAATATTCACGTTTTGTGTCACTGGAAAGATGAATTTGCTACATAGTACACAGAGTAATTATAAAATCTTTAATGAATGAATGGATCGACAAGGCAAACGAACGCAAGAAGAAAATACTTCCTTTCATACTGTGTGGGAATATTGTATCCCATATTGCACATGAGCAACGTTTGGAAGTAAGCACAGAGTTCGAAGAGTATATTCAATATTAGCACCAAACTAACAAAATTATTAAAATTTTAAGGAATGTTGATAACAGCGTATCTGAATGAGCTGTGTAAGACTGTATACAAAACAGAGATTACAACAGTCAGTTTTTACAGAACAAAAATCTGTATAAGAACCAGAATAAGAATAACAGAAAAATAAGAAATAAATTTTACAATCTGAAAAAGTGTCAGAGAGATGAACAACTCTTTAATTCAAAGCCACATAAATCATTCTTTCACATTTTTAAAAAGCCTCAAGATTTACTGATTTAAAACTGGTATTCTCTGTCGTCGGGCTTACGTGAACAATTATACGAAGTGCATTAAATATTTACGAAAAATGTTCAGGCTAATTCTTCGGCTTATGTTAGAACAATTTTTCTATTTATAATTTATCTTTCCTGCACTCGTGATGTCTCAAGACGATGCCGAGCGCGGTGTCGATATTCCAAACTCCTCTGAAATTCAGAATCAAACTTTCTTCTGAGAGGGAGTAGAAGTTGTACAAATAATGTAACTCATTAGTTGGGATACTTCCCGAGTCGTGAAGTAAATAAATTAGGCATAAACAGGGCCTGCATTGCATCGAATAGAAGGCATGATTGACGGATCGTAGTTAAGAAACAATTCAGACACGGCCCTCCGGATAATCGTCATTCGCGGATCGTGATATACGAAACAATTCAGATGCTCAATTCAAATCAAATCACACACCCTCACCGTTACCTCACACTCGAAGAGGGTGATCGAGACTTTTCAACTCCGAAAAAAATTAAAAACATAAGTAAAGCGCTTATACTAACACAGTTTCTCGGCCCCTGACTCAGACCGTAGGAAAAGAGACTGAACATTTCTACTGGTGACGTAGTAGGCGTAGTCATGATAGCAATGCGTTTGCAACTCAGACTATTTCACCCCGAAAGGAGAAAGTACCATTTTGCATGGACTTCGAAGAANAATCTATGCACAAGGTGTGTTTCGACACAAAATCCCCTGTACATAGAAACAGCAAGTTAAGACAGAAGAGGAAGAAAAGATAAAGAATCATCAGTGAAGAAGGCATGAAAATGGAAAGAGGCAAAGTGGGCTCTAAAGATAGAAGACCCGAAGACCTAGCTAAGGCTAACATAACCTAACAATGTCCCTCTGTGGTCCCTCTTGCGAGAAGGTTTTGATATAGTAGGGAAGTATAAATTTACTTCGACTTTCCTAGTCAAATATTCATAACGGTCAGTTTGAGCAGAAATCAATTGCTTCAGTTCTTTATCGCCTTCATCACTCAAAGTTTTATACATGAATGTACGGAGAGAATATCGGTAAAGATCAGAAAGCTTAAGAATTTTCAAGCATTTATATGCGCATTACATATATTCCAAATTACTCGTCGCTTTATGACTCTTTTTCGCAAAGTAATAAGTAGGTTCATTTGTTTTTGTTTTTGTTAATTTCCTGCCATGCTTCTGTGCCATATTGCAGATACTGATGAATTAACGATGTGTACATGATTTTTACGTTTCAGCAGATAATATATTTTCGACCTTGTTGAGAATCCCAATAGATTTCCATACCTTAGGGTAGATATATGATTTCTCTTCTTTAAAGATCAGGTTTCTATAGACGATAATTTCTTGGACTTTTGATGAATTAATTTCCTCAATCTGGCCATCTAAAATTTTGATGTACAGGAGACCTATTTTCCGTTTATATGAAATAGCATGTATTTAATTTTATATTTATTAATGCATATTTTACTGGAGTTAACCCATATTGAAACCTTGTGTAACTCTTCATTTACTCTATTTGCTGTTGTAATACTTGTGACATAATTTTCATTAGGAAGAGCTGTAGAAAGAGTGCTATCATCAGCGAAAATTATTAATTCGGAGAATGAGGTGGACTCAACAGCACCATTGATAAATACCAGAAAAAGAGGTCTCAAAACAAACCCTTGGAGAACTCCATGGCTTATACAGGGTGTCCCAAAAAAACGATACCCAATTTTCAAGGGCTGTAATCCAGAAACTATTAAACTTAAGAAAAATTGGAAAGTCACACGCTGTTTCTTAGCATTTTTCCATCTCTGTGCAATATTTCATAAGAATTGATCCAAACGCTTTCTCTAAGCAGTATTTTCAGTGACCGATACTGAAAACCTGTTTGCGCA
>VOMN01105652.1:0-16310 GCA_014899125.1 Orchestia grillus | reverse complement strand
TAGAAATGAGCATTTTTACCACCCAAATTTTGTTATGTAAGTACTTAAGATTTTACGGAATATTTTGTGACCACCAAAAGTAAGGTTTATTTCTTTTGCATATACAAACATCCTAAGGCTTCCCAGAGGAACAATCACCTGCAGTGTACACCGCTCGAACAAGTTACCAGGGTCTAAGTTCAGGCACTGCGTGCCAGGCCACACAGATGTACCGCCTTTTTAGGCATGACGCGTTTAATATTCTTTTCCCAAAAAAAGAACTCCGCCCCGAGCATCGAACCTGGGAACTCCTGACAAGGAGGCAAGTATGTCACAGCTTGTGCTACGGGGCACCACACGAACGGGTGCACAATAACATGGACAAAACATTTCACGCCTCCAGGAAGTTCACTAACGTTGCAATAAATGGGTCAACCTACATCGTGAAGTATTGTCAAAAATCTTGAGCGTCCGTCTCCCACGTAAAAAAAAATTTCTCTCTCGCACTTAATTAATTCGGTAGGACACACCGCACGAATGGGTGCTTCTGTTCACTCTTTTAAATCCTAACCCATTTCTAATGCAGGAAATATATAAACTTTCATCGCAAGGGCAACACGCTTCGTTTCATTCGTATTGCTCTCTCACACAGTCTTCCATGCAGCAGTGCAACAAAAACCAACACAGGGTAGACAATAAAGAATGAAATTAAATCAAATTCGAGGTACTAATTTGAAATCAAGCTAATAAAAATTAGGACATTATCGGGCACTTACGTTCAACTAAAATTATGTTCTCAGGCCACAGTCCCGATTCGCACTTCATTAAGCAGAAGGTTCGTAATCGTTCTTTACTGTTTAACACGTTCACCAACGAAAAAATTCATTGCACAGGCACGTAATGGTTCGCTTGTGTGACAACACTCATTAATGAATGTTTTGAAAGAGAACCCTCGTATTTGAACTTCACTTTGACTACGATTCTCCACACAGGTAAAATTACATGCCGTAGTGCTTTGGTTACATTAGGTTAGGTTAGATGATCGCGGTACCATAAATGGCCCACTTCAGAGTCA
The DNA here is from genome assembly GCA_014899125.1 of Orchestia grillus. NCBI lineage: Eukaryota > Metazoa > Arthropoda > Malacostraca > Amphipoda > Talitridae > Orchestia > Orchestia grillus. Next base: position 15,256 of record VOMN01105652.1, on the reverse strand, counting down.
ACGTGTTAAGGAAGGATAGCGATTTGCAAGCAGTTATCGATGGATTCTTGTATACCACACCTAGAAAGTATGATACAACGAAGGATCCATGAGACAGCGACTGATGCTAATGATGACTTCTCTGTTGGTTGAACACACGATTGCATTGGTGTTCATCGAGAAAAGATTTGCACTTGTGATCTTAATGAGCACATTTCCATTCACTTGGTTAATGTGGGGTTGTCGTGCTTATAAAGCCTACAGAGAAGTAAAATATTCGGTCAAAGGTAAGAAACTCGGCGAAGCTGCACAATCAACTACACCACCATATTGCTCTAGAACACAGTTTTTATGCGATAGATTTCTTACTATTAGGGAGTCCGAAAAGTTTTGAGTGCTTTTTAAACGCAAAAAGAAATAAACTGTACTTCCGGCGACCTCCAAATTTTTCGTGTTTTCTATGATTGATGTTTGGCTTTTCTTCATTTGTAGTGTTCAAAATTTTGTAATCCAATTTGATGGTTTTCCAATGCAATCGTCGTCTTCCAAAATGAAGTTTTCAGTTTTAAATTTTGCAGGCCGCCTCCGAGCAATTTATTCACCCACAGCATCGTCGCAATCGACGTGGCTAAATTTTTGCGCAAGTCGTACCAACACAATTATTAAAAAAACAATTGGCACACGAATATTAGATTTTCCTTCATTCATCTTGCTCGTCTTTATGAGGTTTTTAAAATGAAAAGTCAATCAAATAAAGACCTGAACAAAAATGCCATGATTTCCAAATGTTCAAGCTAAACAGGGTGTTTCGCATAAAAGTGTTGGGATTTTTAAATATATATTAATCATTAAATATTGATCGTACATCCTTGAACGTAGTCTCATTTTAAGGCGTGAAATGATTCGGAAATTAATGTGAAATGATTGGTCGATGTGTAATAAATATTTGAAAACTCTAACACTTTTTTGTGACACTCCCTGTACGCATTATACCGAATCAGAAGCGACGGAGGTTTGAGCGATGGGTTCATGAACACTTGCTTAAAAATGTCTTACAATTTTCTGGACTCCCGATCATATTGTGAGGCTAATTCACGTGTTATAATGCTGGCCTTATGTCAAGAAATTATTTCTTCACATGAGTGCAAAAATAAAAATACAGTATTACAATAAAGCCCGCTAAACAAGAAACTCAAAACGGGATATGGAGGAGAGTTGCAAATTAAAATGAACGTAACTCACCCACCTTCTGGAGCTTTGTTGCTTCCACAAAGTTACGAAAACTTGGAGTTGTGGACTTCATAATTAATAAGGCGGCGTCCTGAGGTGTCAAGTCGCAGTGCAATGCGTAGGCATAAGCCCAGTACATTGACCGACGGGAAAAAATTATATATGGGACAGCACGAGGATGAAAAAATTGCAGCTAATTGTATCGCGAATAATGGATATGACCACAAAAAAGTGTGAATTTAAATTTGTCAATATAGTTTAAATACTAAAATAAAACCGTACGAAAAATTCAGATTAAGCCATTCAACACTGAAAGCATGACGCATTTCAGTAAAGTAAGATACACAAATAACGGGTTACGAATTCTGAAAACTGAACAACGTAAATGACATGCAAAGTGTGTCAAGAACACACCTCTAACTGAGCACTCCTCGAACACGATAGCTCTCAGCATCGAGCTGAGCGTGCAACAAAAAAAAATCGTAGCCCCAGAAACCAAATCTCGCACAAGCCACACTACGCATTGACGCAGAATTTTCCGTCAAGCTGCCTCATGCATCGTAAAAATTCGCTGTACGCAAAAGCGCTGCTCTGAATGAGTTAATCAGTAGCCCCCGGAAGCTGCTCAAAAGTAGCCTAATGCAAGTGCACTTTTCAAGTGCGGCAGAGAGGAAGCGGCTTTGCGGTACGAATTTTTACGTCAAGTTTTATATGGAGGACGAGCGCATGTACTATTTAGAAAGGAGCACCTCTCTGAATAAATAAACCAAACACTGTCAAAGGATGAATTTGCAAAAACATGAAAATGGAAACCAAGTTAACTACAGATCTCTCTATGAAAAATTTCTAATATTTACGAGTTTCCCTTGGTCATAACAGGAGTCAAAGGGGAGAGATTTTCCGAGGCCATGGACGTAATATTTGCGTCTAAAAATAATCGCAAAAATATAGACTAGGAAACAAAGGTGCAACAATAGTAACAAAACTATGGGTATTGAGACGTGAACATATTTAACCATAAAATCATATTGAAGAAATATCTTGAGTTTTTGGTTTTAAGGAACCAGAAACACAACACGAACAATGATATAAGCATCAATAAATTAACCCATAACAATGAAAAATTTATATTTGATTGATAACGACGCAAGACGGACGCCCTAACTCACCCCATTAATATAATGGACTGCAACGTTGAATTACGAGCGAGGCTGAAACAGACGTTGGGAAGCTTCAGGCACAGACTCAGTTCAGCTTGGAATAAACCAGAGTTTATTGATAGAAACGAGATTAGAGAAAATTTAAAGAAAAAGAAGAGGGAGATGGCTCTTAAGTTAATAAAATCTTTGGTTCTTAGCATGATATCATGGAATCCTTCTCGAAATAAAAGCCCGTCAGTAAATATGAGCTATTTTAATTCACCCGAGTTGGTGACGATCTGTGAACTTCTGGGGCACGATTTGTCTCCTCGACACACTCCAGGTGTGTCCCACCATGCTGATCCTGCACCGTCAGCGTTCGAGTTCCTCCTGTGACTGTTTCGAATGTCGCTACCGCACTTTTGTTCCCATGAAGCTCAGCTGATCGCAGTTCAAGCAAATATTCAAAGATATATGAACATCATGGGAGTGTGGCGTACAAGAGGGTGTGGATTGTAAAAAAGTCTGAATGAAGGACGAGGGAGTGTAAATTGTGACAAAATGTGATTTGCAAGGCAGCTTGCATGATGCAAGGGAGTGAGTATACGACAAGGGAGTGAGTATATGGCAAGGGAGTGTATGACAAGTGAGAATGGCTTGCAAAGTGTGAGTAACAAGCCTGTGTCAATTACAAGCCTGTGTCAATTACAAGGCTGCGTCAATTACATGGTAGTGTCAATTACATGGCAGTGTCAATTACATGGCAGTGTCAATTACATGGCAGTGTCAATTTCAAGGCTGTGTCCATTACAAGGCTGTGTCCATTACAAGGCTGTGTCCATTACAAGGCAGTGTCCATTACAAGGCAGTGTCCATTACAAGGCAGTGTCCATTACAAGACAGTGTCAATTACAAGGCAGTGTCCATTACACGGCAGTATGAATTACACGGCAGTATGAATTACATGGCTGGCAGTGTCCATTACATGGCAGTGCCCATTACAAGGCAGTGTCCATTACAAGGCAGTGTCCATTACATGGCAGTGTCCATTANGTCCATTACATGGCAGTGTACATTACAAGGCAGTGTTCATTACAAGGCATTGTCCATTACATACAAAAGAATGTGAAGTATAAGGAAAAACTGATGAGAAGGAAGAATGAATTTTATTTCATTAATATTGACCTTTGTACCATCGCATCGGATCCAAAAATAGTTTTGACATCAGAAGCTTTAAAAAAAGCTCGGCCTGCGGTAACGTCTCTCTGCTACGCTGCCATGGCTCAATCGTCGACAGCGGATCTTAGACGCCACCTCATACGTCATGCTTTTAGATGTGAAAAGATAATTGCCGTATAAAATTTTCTCTCCATATGCCGTATGCAAGTTTCTCACGATGTATCGTGTGAAAGTTTTTTACCATGCACCGTAAGAAAGTTTCTCACGATGTACCGTATGAAAGTTTCCTACCATGTACCGTATGAAAGTTTCCTACCATATACCGTATGAAAGTTCTCGACCATGTACCGTATGAAAGCTCTACCATGTACCGCGTGAACGTTTCTCACAAAGTACCGTATGAAAGTTCCTCACGATGTACCATATGAAAGGATCCCATCATGTACCGTATGAAAGTTCCTCACAATATACCGTATGAAAGTTTCTCATCATGTACCGTACGAGAGTTGCTCACAATGTACCGTATGCAAGTTTGCCACCACATAACGTATGAAAGTTTTTCACCATGAATCACATGAAAGTTTCCTTTACATCTACCGTATGAAAGATTCATCCCAAACACCGTATGAAAGTTTCTCACTATATGCCGTATGAAAGATTAATCCCAAATACCGTATGAAAGTCCTCACCATATGCCGTATAAAATTTTCTTCCTATAGACCGTAATTCCTGGTCAACAGTGCGACCGCATCAAGTTTGCCGAGCAAACTTCCAAACGCTGTGTGCGGGAATGTATGAATATCACCGCTTTGTAGATGCTGCAATCTAGAGATTGGGGCTGAGGTCGCCATGTCTTCATTCGTACTAAATGAATAACGTCACAGGAGGGCTGACACGCGGGAACTTTTTTGTCGCTGCTTGACTTGTGACACAAAAGCTTTTGGAAATGCACACGAAAAATCTGGAATTCAGATATATCAATTTTCAAGTTTAAAAAATGGTACCAACATTCGGAATAATCAGCGCAAACCAACACTGAAGAAGAACAACTTCCACGACTGAGCATATTTGCCAAACTTTGTCCTTAAAGACACATGAAAGGAAAGACAGCAAATTAAGGTGGATAATCATAGGCGATGTAAGGAAGGACATTGGCTGCAGCAAAATTGCCACTTGTTCCACTTTAAAAATGAGATACGGAACCAGTGGCCGAGATACGGAACCAGTTTAAAAATGAGATACGGAAATAAAAGGGGAAGATGATTTATGAAGAATGCCATCGCAACTCTGAAGTACGGAGATGGCAGTATAATACATGCAGTGCGAGATTTTACTACACACGGCATTGGTACACTTTATATCAGTGACGGGTACGTGGAGGGTACGTGATACACTACACACGTGGCACTGGTACACTTTATATCAGTGACGAGAACGTGGGGGGAACCCGTACAGTCACATATTGGTCAACAGTTTCATTCCAAGTTAGACGGATTTACGAATTGGTATGATACGAATAAGAATAAAGATAATACGAATGCAAACGTATGTGATACGAATACGATTAAATGTGACGTGAAAGCGAATAAGTCTGATACGAATACTAATGCAAGTGGCCCCATCTCACACTTCACGAATAGCACGGCAAGTTGGTAAAAGCTGTGACCTCGTGCGCTTCATTTTGTCAGTGGCATAGACAAGCGACAAAAAGTGGACGGCCTAGAATCTAGATCATGCAAAATGAACAAGTCAACTCTCTTTCTCACCAAAAACGTGAAAAAAATTTCCACATGACACCTAGCGGCGCCGAGATTATAAGGGTAGCATGCGTGACTAGAAAATGGCTGATGAGTGCCCCACAACATCTGCGGCTGCTTGAAATTGTATTCAAGCATGACGGAGCGAGATGCACGCCGAAGAGGAGTCGGAAATGATCGCGTGAACTGAGCATTTATCCGGGTGATGCGGAAGAATGAAGATAACTTATGCTCAGGGTGCGGACGACATTTGTTCAATAGATCTGAGCGACAATATTCGACCTGAGCCTCTCCCCGTGTTCTCGGGAAGGAACCGGAAGGAAATAGGAAAGTACGAGTATATTTTTCACCAGGAGAATTAAACACAGGAAATGTTCTGGTGACAAGGTCACAGAGTGGATATGCGGGGCACGTTTAGAGGACGCTGACGAAAAGACACGCCTGCAGAATACACACGTCTGCATTATCATCAGAGATGAACCTAAAAAACCTGCCGATACTCTTGGCTCCCCAGATCTTCATTAATTTAGTCAAGGTGACATAGACAAACGCTACAATGCTCTTGGCTGAAAAGACCATCAAAATATAGAGATCCTCGTGAATCAATAATAATGATACAATATGGAGGATGTGGCAGCAGAAGTTCCTGAATTCGATAGCAAGTTCGCCAACCTTGTACATCGCCCCTATTCTTGAAAATACGGTGACGAAATAGCACACAATTAAGGCCTCTCTTGGACGAAAATGAAATACATATGCAGAAGAGCTGCTCTCAGGAATTGCAGTTAAATTTGTTGCACGCACTTCAGAACACGTGTGGAGAGTTTCGCGTCTCGGTTACGCGATGACACTAACACAGACCTGTCGCAGCAAACGCACCCCTCCGGAGAGGAACTGAAGCGTCCTGCCAACCTCTAGGCAAGCCCAGACACTGCGATAGACGGAAAGGCGATCTTGGGGAAAGACATCTAAAGGCATATGTAAATTGAATTAGAATTAAGAATATATTGATAACGAATGTCACTCAAAATGCAAGTACATCGGTATATCGTAAACTGCAATGACGTTTTCGACGAATGGATTTTGCAAATCACTTTTTCAGAAGAGCATTTGTAAATAAACAAATTCAACTAAATCATTTGAATCACCACCAATGTCACAGAATTCCCTTTCAACTGCTCATAAGGCGTCCCGAGACAGACTTCGTGCATCATCGTTCTTCAACAGAAACGCTTTGAAAATTTGCTGTGAGAAATAACTTAAAATCAAAGATACGACTGAACAGTCACTAGTATTTCGTATTACTACCTAGCTTCCAACAATAGTTCATACTATTAAATGACTAAGAATATATTCCACATCGTGACTTTCCGAGGAATCGCGCGACTTAAAAAATTCAATAGCCAAACTAAAATATGACTTTGAAATTGTCATCAAAATTGATGCACACGGTAATCTATACATGTGTGGAGGAGGATCAACCAGTGTTTGAAGTAAACATTGTGCTGATCAATAGGCCATCTTACAAATAACTTCGTCACTAGAATCACATTAAACTGATGTAAGCAACTTGAATTACAATTAAACTCCGCTATATCAGCAAAAGCAAGAGCGTATTATGAAACAGTTGCGTGCATGACACTCGCCTAACAATTTTTCTTAGAGGAACAGCAAGTTCATACAAATAAAAGCACGTTAACGGTCCCAGCGTTCAGATCAGGCCGGCACCAAAGCGCTATCACGTCATATCAAATGCACCTGCTTGCCAGCGCGGCAAATGGATGCTGGATAATTTTTTCCAGCGAACGACCTCAGTTTTTGCAACCTGCTCGCCATCTCATCTGCCAGATTACAGCGCGAAGAATACTTGGCGAAGGCAAAGGTTCTGGTGCAGCACGGAAGGCGCGGATGACAAGACTGCACGAAAAACTGGGCGATCGTGCTGCCAGGCTGGGGCTAATATCGGAGTTCCAGCCCTCTGAGTCTGGAATGTCTCAAATTGGAATCTTGTCTCGCTCCAAATTCCAGTTCATTAGTGCACTTTTCAGAGAGATTCTCCTCAATAGCCAATAAAGTTGGATTTTTCCTAGGAAACGAGACAAGAGGGAGTGGGCACAAACACTACTGGACTCTCAGCAGAGTTCATAAACACAGGCAATGTTTGAAGCGTTCATAAATTGGGAAGATATAAACCTTCGTAAGCACCCTTGATGGGCCATGCGAAGCTATGCTGGGCCCGAGAAAAGATGCTGGAAAAATGGGAGGCTGTGCATCATAACAGGGAATTTCCTCGATTTAAAATTGTACTCGCGTTACACGAGTTTCTTATTGAAATTTATCTTTGGATCATAACCGGCCAGAGAGGATTTCAGAAGCATCAGACACGGTACGAGTTCGACACCAGGACTCTGGTCTTGTGAATCCAAATTGCTCAGTATCGTCATTGTTCAATAAATAATTATTCATTATTATCAAGGCTCGATGTTATAATTCTTCAACTTACAGGGACTCAATTTCATGAAGGCTGAATAGAATAACTGTTCAATATTATAATGGTGCAGTACTATTTCGGTTCAATGTTATGATGACTCGGCAATAAAGGGGCTCAACATTAAAATGGCCCACTACTGTAATGGCCCACTACTGTAATGGCCCAGTACTGTAATGGCCAAATACTGTAATGGCACAATACTGTAATGGCCAAATACTGTAATGGCCCAATACTGTAATGGCCCAATACTGTTATGGCCCTATACTGTAATTGCCCAATAGTACTGTATTATGGCCCAATATTATAATGGCCCAATATTATAATGGCCCAATATTATAATGCCCCAATATTATAATGGCCCAATATTATAATGGCACAATATTATAATAACTCAATATGATAATTGTTCAATATTACCAGCGCTTCAATATAATTGTTCAAAATTTCAAGGAATCGATATTATAATGGCTCACAAATGCAATGGCTCAGCATCACAATGCTGCACTATTATAGGCGCACATCATTACGGTTGGCAGGTGTTATTCTCGTTGCGTTTTAAATGATAATTCGTCAATAAAATACGATTGCTCAGTCACGCCCAGTCCAGGAGAAGCGGCACACGCTTCACACAGCTGATAGAGAGACGCGCTGTTTTTACGACAGCTTGAACTCGCAGTCGTCGCGCAGCTCACAATTCCAGGTAATGTGTTCATCCAGACCAGATGGTGAAAAATGATTGTCGACGCCGAGCATAATTTAATATCCATAGGTTACCTGCACTAGGGTAGGAGATTTAATGCAAGATCAATCAAAGAAAATCTGAAACTCTACCCCTGAAATGTAGCCGTTTGTAAAATGTGTGCTCAATACAGTAAGAAGAATTCAATGGGTAACTTGGAACAATATTGGGCATCATCAGGTCAGAGCTGATCTCTTGGAAGACGAGATCAGACAGCTATCCCTGTCCAGCCTTACAGGCCTAATGGCCTCCTCCCACATGAATGCTGCTAGTTTTTCATAAACATCTGAGTGTAGTCTTACGGCACATAAACACAAGACAGCAGCGAGTTGTTCACACGAAGCTAAATGCAGCCTCATCACCAAAGTAGTTTGGGCTGTGACGAATTGAACCATAGCCCTCTAAATTTTTCGCAGCATCCACTAGTGATGATGCTAGCGACCACTTGAAGTCAGGGGCAAAACTGCTCTGACAGGAGTGAGAGCCGAGACACGTGATTTTTCCTCGAGTGATTCGTTTTGCACGGCGCATCTTTCTTATCGTGCAGCGCACCTCTTCTCTCGAGGCTCCATGGCGCACTGGTGACGTGCTACACGCCAACAGTTGGGAAGTTAGGGTTCGATTCCCGGCTGGGGCAAAGGGATTTTCACGGAACCACGGAGTGTTTCACTCGGAAAAATAAACTTCAGCTTTTCATCACTCACATTCCTTACTCATTATTTATGAGGCATTGAAAACATAAAGATGTAATGTATGTCAACTGTGGTGGAATTGATAATAAAGTGCCTTGCAGTAACATTTCTCTTCTTGAGCTGCTCATCTCTCCTCTAAGGCTGCATATCTTTCCTCTCGAGCAGCTGACCTCTCTCCTCGCGTGAAGTAACATCTCTCCTCGCGTGCAGTAACATCTCTCCACGCATGCAGTAACATCTCTTCTCGCGTGCAGTAACGTTTCCCCCCTCGAACTGCCCACCCCGCTTCCCCAGTGCACAGCGCAGAATAAAAAAACTCGCAAAGAAAGACCAATTATTCGCACAGTTTCCATGGAAAACCTTCGAAAAGCCGCCAATCTCAGCGTGGCCTCGTGCATGTAAGAACGAGGTACCACAAGCAAGTCGGGGTGTTCAGCCACAAGTTTGATAAACACCAGTTCAAATTATTCATGGAGTGGCAGATTTGTCGAATTCAGAAGAGCGAGCTGCAGATGTGGTGATTTTTTAATGTCTACGTGATTTAAATGGTTTAAGTTTAAGAGATTCACTGACAATTGGTGCAGGAAAGTCAGCAGGTAAAGTCCCTTGGAAAATCAGTTGAAAAATCACTCATAGAAAAAACGTAGGCGTGAGAATGTCCTCAAACAAGAAATGATTTTATAGTGTTTATTTGCGTTAGTGAAGTGAGATATAGAGCATCTGGCAATGCATTATTGATTTTTATTTTTATTTCGCAGGATACGGAGCCAAAAGCCCTAACTGGCAAAGTTATTTTATACAGTGGGTACAATAAAAATCCGATACCGAGTTATTTTTAACAGTGGGTACAATACAAATCCGATACAGTTAGTTTATTCATGGGTACAATAAATATCCGATACATGGCCGAAAGTTTGTTTGCCTAGCTACTCAACGGCAAAAAAATCTAAAATTGAACGTTTCATACATATTTTTGCGCTGAATACTAAATTGCTGTAAGAATACACAACAAATAGTAAACATTGATTTAACACCGACAAAAATTTTGGAGTATCGCCTTCAAAAGTATTCAACACACCCAAAAAATTAGTCGTAAAGCGTTAATAAACAGTTCTCGAACACACCAGAGAGGTTTGCGGGACAGGAATGGTGTGGCACTTTCTAGATAAATAATACATTTCCTCCACGTACAACAGCAGACCTAAGTTAATGTCAGGGAGAGCTGCTTGAGAAAGAGGTCAGCGTTCAACACTAAAACACTAATTCTAATATGGGAAAGACTAGATAATTGTCAGAAAGGATCAGTGAAGTAATTGTTCAGATACATATAAACGAATTACGTTACCGAAAAATTTCATTCATACCAAAAATACCAATCTCAACCATCTATGACAGGACTTGCTGGCTTACGTCATATCAGTTCACTGCAAGTCTACTACATTCAAGGCGTCCATCTTAAATTTCAAACCATGCGACTAAACAAATAAGAGTAGCCTGTGAAGTAAAGATGAATCTTCGAGTGACTCGATCTGAACTTCAAAATGATTTGGAAGCGGCTGAGACCAATGTTTGTAAAACCACTAGTCGAACAGTCAATAAGAAAGAGGGAGTCAGACCTCGTACACCAAGAAAGACAAGTTTTTTGAAATCAATTCATCTCCGAAATCATTGGATTTTTGCCTACGTAGATTTGAAGAATCCTTCAAGTTTTTGGGACGCTGTATTTGGTCTCACGAGACAAAAATTGAGTTTTACGGGCGAAATTTTTGATCAAGAATCCGATATTTATTGTACCCACCGTATAATGTGTATAAAATACCTGACACTGAGGATTTCATCGCACAATCATAGAAAGCGAACTAAAATACTTGATTTTAGGTTTATGAATGCCAAATTCTCAAAATAAGTTCCAAAACTTACACCGTATTGTCTGAATTGGATAAGCGAGGGCAGGGAAGTAAATTCAACGTTAATTTACATTTGGTTTTCTCTTAATCATTGGGTCAGCTTCAAATAAATTAATTCGAACACTCAATGAAAACTGATACATAAAGGCTCCGTGCTCTGCAATGCTCGTAATTTTTGCAGAAAATATTAAATACTAATAATCACGATACCTCGAATTCCAGGGATGCGATCAGGTTCCTGCGCTCTGAGTGCCAATTAGTGGCGGAATTCTATGATCGCGCAAAATTAAAGTCAACTTTTAAATTAAGTGTCTGATGGCGTATAGGGTAACAACAACGAAGCTTTGAGATCTCTGAATAACGAATAATAGAGATCTCTGAATAACGAATAATACAGATCTCTGAATAACGAATAATAGAGGTCTCTGAATAACGAATAATAGAGATTTCTGAATAACGAATAATAGAGGTCTCTGAATAACGAATAATAGAGATCTCTGAATAACGAATAATAGAGGTCTCTGAATAACGAATAATAGAGGTCTCTGAATAACGAATAATAGAGGTCTCTGAATAACGAATAATAGAGGTCTCTGAATAAGGCAAGTCGCAGCGATTGTGCTCTAACACCAGCATCCTCTGCCGCCACCTAGGCTGGTCACTCTGGGAAGATCCTAAAATAGCTCAAGACGTTGACTCCGATTCTCCACACAGGTAAAATTACATGCCGAAAAATATCTCTAGTGTGAATTTAAAAATAAAGGATTTGGTTTCACAAATTTAGTTACTCTATTAATTTTCTTTCTAATCAGAACTAGTTTATTCAATTGATGAACCCAAATTAGAAGAAAATTCGAGAATTTGTATTTATACATGATAGTGCTTTGGTTACATTAGGTTAGGTTAGATGATCGCGTGTACCATATATGACCCACTTCGGAGTCAATGTGTTAAGACTACACTCCCGCTACTACATCTGGCTTTTACAGACAGTGTTCGCAGTAATGCGTACTAAAAGTAACGTGCGATTAGATTCCTCTTCACGATTGAGAACGCAAAGTTTTCCGCGCAGCACATTTGCTTCAGGTATGTGATATTCAAAAGAAATCATTCAACAATCGATTTTTATCTGTAATTCGGAGTGGTGCACGAAAACTCGTGATGAAGAAAATGGATCAGGTGCTTCGCTCCTAATTAGCCCATTTCACATTTTTGACGCTGGCGACTTAAAACGGCGTAATTCGAAATGCCAGTTCTAATCTAATGTGGTTCGTACGTCTACAACGCTCTATAAGACATTGTTTTCATACATTTTCGAGGTCGTAATAATAACAATGAGATTCACCACTCGGTACTATACACAGACATGTGTATTAACACTGAAAGGACTGATATGTCAAAATGAATCGTTTCGAAATTTCAAATCACAGTATCTAGCCCCAATAAAGGTGATTCTAAATGGCTTGGAACGTTCTATTTTCATTCGAATTCATTTAATCAATAAGAAAAGTCCAGTTTATTCAGCTATAAACATCGCATGGGTCATATTGACCCATGCGTTTCTTTAGCGACATATTTGGATTTAAAGACGTGTAGGGATCACAGAACTGAGGAGAGCTCATTATCTTGCGAAGATGACGGCCATTGGATTACCAAAGCAACATTAACAAATGAACTGTCAAATTCAAATGATTCATTTACACAACCCATAAATTCTCGCCAGGCTAAAGCGAGACCGACAGCACGATATCATAGGGCGAAAAAGTTTAACGCAAACTAGAACACTGAGGACCTCAACGTAAGTACGAAATGTACGGCCACTGCATTCGAAGTCCTCCGTCACCACCACCTACACGCCACCGGCACACAGGTGATATTTCTCTTCAAGCTGAACTTCGAAACGTTGATGAAGTGCCCACACTGCCAGCGCATTCATATTCTTCACTAAAAATCAGCAGTGAAGATCCAGCTCACGAGAGTCAACACAGGATTAGCCCGAACGAAGGTCAACAATGAGATAGCGAGCCCACGATACAGTCAGCGGTTTAATTGCATTTGCAAAAAAGCTACAGCGTTTTCAAGAGCATGAGCCAACGATATGATTGTCAAGAGCAAGAGCCAACGAAAAGATTTTCAAGAGCAAGGGTCAACGACAGGATTTTCAAGAGCAAGAGTCAACGACAGGATTTGCAAAAACCAGAGTCAACGACAGGATTTGCAAAAACCAGAGTCAACGACAGGATTTTGAAGAGAAAGAGTCAACGATATAATTATCAAAAGTGGAAGTCAGTGACAGGATTGTCAAAAGCAAAAGTCAATGACAGGATTGTCAAAAGCAAAAAAAAAATCAATGACAGGATTGTCAAAAGTAAAAGTCAATGACAGGATTGTCAAAAGCAAAAGTCAGTGACAGGATTGTCAAACGCAAAAGTCAATGACAGGATTGTCAAAAGCAAAAGTCAATGACAGGATTGTCAAAAGCAAAAGTCATTGAAAGGATTGCCAAAGTCAAGAGTCAAGGATAGGGTTGTCAAGAGCATGAGCCGACAATCCAACTGTCAAGTTCAAGACTCAAAGATCTGATTGTCAAGAGCAACAGACAAAGATAGGATTGGCAAAAGCGAAAGTCTATTTTAGGATTGTGAAGAGCAAGCGTCAACAGTAAGCGTTTGATGGTGCGTACGGAAATGACAGCGTAGTTCCGAGTCAGTAGTGCCTGATGCAGCATTGAGGAAAAATGGCCAAGATGAAAAGCAAAGCAATAGAGTTAACGATAACATTAAAGCTAGATGAGCTCGAGCAGACGTCCATGCAGCGCAGGACTGAGCAGTGGACGACACAGGGGCAGGGGCGAGGCTGGTGCGACAAGGCAGCTGCGAGCGTCTGAGGCGGAATTTTCGCGCCACACAGAACTGACGCAGCCAAGCGAAAGACGCCCAGCTCAGGGCCAGGGCCCTCGCGTCCGGCTATCTCCTTGCCACGGAATTGAAGAAGAAATAGAATAGAGATCTCAGTCAGTAAAACAGAGATCTCTTCGAATGGATAATTTCTTGTATTTTAGGCCTGTTATCAGAATTTCTGAATGAGGGTTTCAGAAGCTGGACATCATGTTGCCATCGGCTTCTGACAAGATTGTTTTCTGAGGCTTGGAGAGAAATAACGAGATCAAGACTTTATCCATAAACATGAAATGTGGTATTTGTCGATGATTGCATGCTTATAAAAAATGAATGTTTCTTACACGCAGGAGACCACTTGTGAACGGCCGTGAAACACAATATACGCACCTCACTTATTTTCTCTCACTTCCTCTCTCTTTCTTTCTTAATCTCTTTCTCTCTCGGGTATTGTTCAAGAGATACAGTATATTCGTATACGTGTGCGACCCCTTCATGTTGGTAAATACAATACCGGTCAACAAATAGTTGACAGCATGTATGTAAGATGCATTCAATTCATGTCACTGATTCACGGCAAAGTTCAGTCTGGCCATAATGCAATCAATGGGTTTGTAAAACATTCCTGGCGTCCGCGGCCAGCAGTGGAGTCGGTGGAGAGACGCTGCTAGGAACGATCGAGTTGTCCTGAACGGTACGTGGCCAGAGGTACGAATGTAGGGTAAAATGCCAAGTCCAGATCTTCCAGATCATCCAGATCATCCAGATCTTCCAAATCTTCCAAATCTTCCAAATCTTCCAAATCTTCCGAATCTTCCAAATCTTCCAAATCTTCCAGATCTTCCAGATCTTCCAAATCTTCCAGATCTTCCAGATCTTCAAGATCTTCCAGATCTTCCAGATCTTCCAGATCTTCCAGATCTTCCAGATCTTCTAGATCTTCTAGATCTTCTAGATCTTCTAGATCTTCTGGATCTTCTGGATCTTCTGGATCTTCTGGATCTTCTGGATCTTCTGGATCTTCTGGATCTTCTGGATCTTCTGGATCTTCTGGATCTTCTAGATCTTCTAGATCTTCTAGATCTTTTAGATATTCTGGATATTCTAGATATTCTGGATATTCTAGATATTCTAGATATTCTAGATATTCTAGATATTCTAGATATTCCAGATATTCCAGATATTCTAGATATTCTAGATAATCTAGATATTCCAGATATTCCAGATATTCCAGATATTCCAGATA